>JANVCQ010000231.1:14426155-14463357 GCA_025531925.1 Erythroxylum plowmanianum
TTATTTCAAATCCAAATTGAGCGATTCCAGTGGCGTTGGAATCATTAGAACGGAGGGAATATATTTTTCCTAAAAAACCAATTCCCAATTTTTATTGGAGGTTTCCTTTATTTGGGGTCATTATATGTTCGGTTTTGGGTCCTCGATGCTTATGTGTGCTTGTGTGGTCCAAATGTTGGGCCTCGGAGACGGGGTCCAACATTGTTTGATATCAGAGCATGCTTTCATGCTTTCGAATGTTGGGCCTCGGAGATGGGGTCCAACAGCATAAGTGTCCATCATCTAACAGTATCCACATAATAAGTTAAGAGAACTCTGTAGCTCTTACAAAGAGGGTTAAGCAAGAAGTGCTAGTTCCATTAGAGCTTAAACCTATTTATAATAGGTTTTAGATGTTTTAGTAATTTAATTGAAATTAAATTTTTAATTTCAATTAAACTTTAATTAGAATTATAAATAATTATAATTAAATACCAATTATGGTCAAATTAAATTCAATATCTCATATTAATCTTTATTCATTAAATATCTTATATTTAATCATAAAGCTTCTCAAACTTTACAATCAAGTCCAACTTGATTAAATTAACTTTGCTCTCTTCAATCTGTTCTTTATGTGAGACCCATTAGGTTCCCAAAAATGTTGACAATTTTTAATTTATCTAATTCTAATTATAAATTATAATTATAATTTATAATCATTGTCAACGTATTTGGGAACCTAATGGATCTCACATAAAGAATAGATTAAAGAGAGCTTAATTTATCTTTAATTCTCTAATTAAACAATTTATAATTATAGATCAAGATTGGCGTTTAGAATATGTCATGATCACCCAAATATTTAGGAATATCAAAGTGGTTTTGACTAACCTTTCTGTGCATGATTTTTTTGAATAATTCAATCATTTCATCATACAATGATTCGATTAGACATAGAGCATAGAATAAATATCTACTCTATTTTGAGTTAAACCTATTAGTTATCCGCCATTAGCTATCGATTCAATTAATGACATTTATAAACTATTTATAAAATGTCATTCTACCTTGGCCAAGGATTTTCCAAATCAATACTAATCAAGAACAACGAAACATTCTCCCTAATTATTTTAGGATGATGCATCCTATCTTAATCACTCAACTACCTCAATATACTTCATGCTACATCCAATGACTACTGATTAAACAACTCATGATTATATAGGTCATAAGTAGTATCAAAACATAGCAATTCCTATATAAGATAACTTTGGTGACCTCAGGTTAAATGATCGCTTATACAATCATCACAATGAAAATTTCATAGACATACAAGTAATGTTCCAAATGGATTTCTCATATCAGGTTTGTTTAGTGAATTTATCCTCTAACAAGAACCCACATATTTGTTTAAGTATCTCTATACTTTAACCTATGAGATCGACTACTTCTTTCATAAGGAAAAACATAACATGTGCTAGTTTTTTTATATATTCTATTAATGTTCAATCTTAACAGAACAATGACCAGGAACAATTTAGAAATAATACATAAATGCAATATGAATCTCATAATTATAATTTCATTTGCACTGTACAATTATCTCATAGACATATACATCTAAACATGTACAAGATAAAAAATGTCTTTAAATAATTGTCATTAAACTACAACCAAAGCGATTGGCTATAGGGCATTTATACTAAGCCAATCGTTTAAGTACCTCATACCATATCACTATATGATGATTATTGTACTGCTGAGATAGTGGTTTAATGAGAGAATTCTACAATATTCTCCATAGTGAGAATTTGCTTAAATCTTACAACTTTCATCTTAATTATCACCATAATTAAGAAAATTTGCCTAAATACAAACTTATATCTTTGATGAGACTTTAGCTCTTTTGTATGCCCAATGACTTTGATGTTCCATAATTCATTACTATCTTGAACAATGCAGCAAACTAAGTTAAGTTCACTAAAGAACTTATTGATCCAATTATTCATTTCCACTAAATGAAAAATGTATTATGGCTTAATTAGCAACCATTGCTACATTGGAACTTTCCAATCTTGAATGATATTGTTCTAAGTAAATAAACCTTAATTAGGATTTACTTCTAAAGTTATATCCTTATCATCTTGAACTAATATTAACTCATACATAGAATAATAGCTATACTTCATAAGTATTTAATATCTCAAATACTAAACATCTTTAGTACATTATTTATGTACTTGGACTTAGAATAGGTGAACAATGTCCAATCTATCTTTATAGATCTAATTCCTAGAATTAAGTTGTTACCTTTTCTTTTCTAATAAAAGTTATTATTAGACAATGATATTTTCAACAATTAAAAGTTATAATTGTTGTTCTCTGTGAACAATATGTCTCCACATACTCCCACTAAAGTGAAAACTGTACTTCCACTAACCTTCTTGTAGACATGATAAATTCACAATCATCTCTAAAACAAACTCTTTGAATTCATCATGAAAGTGAATCTTTCAATATCTCGCAGCCTTTCAACTATACATCAAATGTATCATTAAAGACATTAATTCCAATTATATGTATTGTCGTGAGATTTGAACTTTTCAAATTTCATCTTACTCCCACTACTTATCTTGAGAACCATTCTCCTATAAGTATACGTTGAAACAAACAATTTGTATAAATATACGTTGAAACAAACAATTTGTATAACATGTTTGCAAGATTATATCCAACTTTTGGATATCTGATCACCTTCTATTACCCATTTTAGTTCTAAACTTAATGGATAATATATGCTTCAACTAAGCATCACATCTCTAAATCATTAACTTTGATTCATTTCATATCTAATATGACATCATGCTAATTGATTCAATTGGAACTATAGAAAGTAAGTCATTGTACTGGGCATTACTATAAAAGAAATAATATTGCATCATATAATATCTCATATTGTATTTTACTCCCTACACAAATCTATACTCATATGAATTTAGTTGTAAAGGTATCCACCAAAGAATCTCATTCCTTATAGATAACCAAAAATTAAAAACTCACCATAATGATCTCATCAAAGTGCTTTAGTATTCTCAATGCTTAATTTCTAGTTAGATTTAAATAGTTCGAACCTTTCATAAATTTAAATCATTATTTCATTTAATACATATGACTATATCATATAAAGTCATTAGTAATCTAATGAAATATAAGTATCATCCTTTTATGAATTGTTATTCCATCCAATACATCATATGTATAAATTTAATAATTCAATATCATCATCATCCTTTCACCAAAGGTTGATTTGGTTATTCTTCAACTTGACAAGCTTCATACGATTCATAATAAAAAGATACATATATCCTTGTATGTAACTTTATGATTCTCGTTATATTGGTCTAACCAATATGCCACAAAAGAACTCGATTATCCAACTTTTATTCTTGCCATTTATATTAAGCATAAGTCTCCTTTGATCCATCATATACAAACTATTTGTATAAACTTGGATCAACTACTTTTACTTAATAATCTATTTCTTACTATGCTTTGAACATTACAATAGTGATGAATCAAAACTCAGTATCAAATGCAAATAAGCATGAACTGTATCATATCAAATATAGGCAAGAAAAATAATGCAAACATTTTCTTCTAATGATAGCTATTATCATTCTATAGCAAAACCTTTAATTATAGTCCAAAATTATGCTTATAGTGGGCTAAATTATGTGAAATAATTCCAATAAGGTACTATAACTTTTGAGCCCTACTCCATGCAACCCTTGCATTTTGCTATCATGGTGTTAACATAAATCTTACATGTTGTCATCAAAGTTTACGAGAAATTAGTTAACTTAAAATGTCAATACATTTTGTCATCTATATGATTTTGACAAATCTCTACATCTTTGTCGCCATATCCTCAATATGGATAATAGCAAAATTGCATAATGGCCACACAATTTTCTAACTTTGAAAACTCTTCTCAAACATAACCTATGTCCAAGAAATTTGGTTCACTAACTTGGCACTAGCTATACTAAACAAGGTAAGCTTCACTCATAACAAAATAAATGTAAGAAATCAAGTAATCAATTATATACCATGACTACCAAATAAGATTAGGATTTTAATCATGCATTTGGCTACTCTCACTATTTTATTCGAAATAATAGCCCTCACTACTATTTGAAAAGATTACTCTAATCTTTCTATTGGGCTAAGATCCCATTCAAATATAGTTGATCCTGAGTTTGCTTAACAAACCAACTAAACTTAAATTAGGTAGATAACAACTTTATCAATCACATCTCATATAACTCCTAGATTCGTTAGCTGACAACTCTTGTCAAAACATATCGTATATGTTATTCTTAACCCTGTCTCTAAATTCATGTGATCATGAGTTTGCTCATCTAAGTCACACAAATTTGGTTAAGTAGAACCCACTATTCTAAGACTAAATATGTTCGAGATAAAGCGATCTTGAGTTTGCTCAATAAGTCAACTATAAACAAAACTCTGGTTTATTTTTATAACAATAGAAGATAACAATTATGTTCTCAATATGTACTTAATTTTTAACAAGGGATTCAATTTTATTTGTCTCATCAAACATAAAATTGGATATAAAATATCACACATACAAAACATATAATTTAAACATGCATCCAATATATATATCAAACATATAAATAAAGTATGCATCTTATGCACTCAAAATCAAATTATATGCATAAAATATCAAGTTTTGTTTGATTCTAGTTGTTGATCTTCACAATCTAAAATAATATTTCCAACTCCTTGAAAAGTTAAATTAGATTAAACATATTAATTCCTAAATGAATTAAATTCCTATTCCAAATAGAAAATTAATTTGATTTGAAAACAATTTCAAATCCAATTGGAAATTATTTCTAATTATCTTGATTTCTTTAATAAAATTTAATTGAAAACAATTTTCAATAAATTATTCTACTTATTATGATTTACAAAAACTCCGTTTTAAAAATTATATAAGTATCACTTTCTATTCCAATTAGAAAACTATTTCTAATCTCATTAGAAATTATTTTTCCTTAATTAGAAAACTATTTTCTAATATTAAAAAGAAACTACTTTAAATTAAATAAAACACTTTTAAATTTAATTAAGAAAATCCTTTGTATTATTTATTTAGAGTTTGATTTCTTAATTAATTTAAAATTTTTTTTTTTAATAAATTAGAAAACTATTTTCAAAAATATTTTAAAAACAAAATTTTTTTAATTAATAAATGAAAACACTTTTCAAAATTTAATCAAGAAAAATGTCCTTTATAATAAATCAAGAAACCTATTATTTATAAGTAAAGAAACAATCTCTAAATAAATTAAATAATCTCTAAACAAATAGATCCATAAATTTAATTTATCTCAATCATATTGAAATAAATAATTTAATTAAGAAGCAACTTTCTTAATTACTTAAGAAAACATTTTTCTTAATTTACATGAATCTAATTAATAATTTCAATCAAATTGAAAATAATTAATTATAATTTCAGAAACCAATTTCCTAAAATTAATTAAGAATCAATATAATTATTAATCTTAATCAAATTAAGAAAAATAATTAACTTAATTTTGGAATTGAATTGATAATTAATTTAATTTAATAATTCAACTCTTAAAAAATTAAACCTAAATTCTAAAGAATAATCCTAATAAAATAAACTTTTTCAAACAATTTGAAATTTTTTAAAATTTATTGGGAATTTAAACTAATTTAATCTCTATTAAATTAATATAATTAAAATTAGGATTAAAACACAATTTTAAATAAAAATAGAAACAGTCTGGTGTGTCAATGAGGAGCATGTTCAAACTTGGCTATTAACTGACGTGTGCATTGCACACACCAGTGGTGTCTGGCTTAGGAGACAAAATCCTTTGTACCCATAACTCTGTAATAATTTTGTTTCATACGATCTCATCTATATATATTTTTTGGGTCCTACAAATTTGTATGGATAGGATTGTATGGAACAGGGTTATGGGTACAGAAGATTTGATCCCCTGGCTTAGACGGGGACAGATCTTTTATACCCGTAACCTGTGCCAAAATAAGGGGTACAAAAGATCTATACCTGGCTTAGATAGGGATCAATTCCTCTGTTCCCTCTATCCAAGGCCAATTCTGTGCCATTCAAACATGGCCACAAATTTCAGTAGGTCCCAGTAAAATTTGTGGCCATGCTTGAATGGCACAAGGTTGGTCTTGGATAGTGGGAACAGAGGATTTCACTCCGCTTAGACACTCAACCTCCCTATCACCCTTTCGTTTTCCAGATCTGGTTTTTTCTTAGATTTGTTGCGTCGTCGTCATCTTCTTCTCTATGGACGTCTCACGCAACCAGACCACACTGTCGCCGCTACTCCCTGCTGTTGATTGGTCTCTAGTGGTGGCTTATTTATAGGCGTTAAATACCATTCGAAAATAGTAACGAATCACCACTGGCATCGTCTATTAATGGGCGATTACTACCCTTCACCAGTTATGTTTTGCCATTAGTTCACAGCAATCCATCACCAGCGGCCAACACCGATGATAACTCCAGCAAGGAGACACTTGTCGCTTTGTAGTTCAGCCAGAAATCGCAACATCCACGCACAACCCCACTTTTGCTTTCTTATTTTTCCAGATCTGGGTTTTTTGGATTTCTCCAGAACCATCGAGCCTTCTCCAAGACTCAAACCAAACCTAGAACACTTTCTTTATTCACCACAAATCATAACAGTTTTGACCTTATTTATTTTCCAGATTCTTCGACAAACAATAGATGCGAAAACTGTTGGAAATGAGTCCCTCTTCATATAAAGGGACGCCATATTTGAATCAACAATTGCGGCACCGATTTCGATGCCACATTAATTGAAAAAAATGTAAGAAGATAGTTGCAAGGCAATTGTCTTATACGGTGGAGTGCCTATATAAGGCACTCTCTACTTCAAAAAAATATACAACAAATACAGAAGGAAAACCAAAGCAAATCAAATGCTCTGAAGTTAGGAAATATATTCCTAAAGGATTGGTGAGTGACAAAATAGTGATGTTATAATTTTTAGGTTGGGAAACACCTTGTGAGTCACTATTTTAGTTTAATCTTTGTATACCTACTATTTGTAATAGTGGAAGAATTATTCTAAGTTTTGTTCATGGACGTAGCCCAAAGTTAAGGATGAACCACGTTAAATATTATGTGTCCATTTTGCTCATTTTATTTTTCCTTTTCATAAAATACACCCGCTGAGTCCAACAAGTAGTATCAGAGATGTGTTAAGGTATTTTTGAAAAGAAGCACGTCACCAGGAAGACAAAATTACAAGAAATTTTTTGGCGTGATCTATTCGAAAAGTTGACGTAAAATGGTAAAAGTGATAAATAGTACTCTTACATTGTTTTAATAAATTTATAAGGTGACGCACTGTGTAGCAATAGTAGCTAGGTCCCGTGGCACTATTTGTAGTACTATTTATAAGTTACTATTTACCGGATCCTGCGACACTATTCCAGTGGAGTCCGACGACACTATTCCGATCTTGTAGTAAAAATTTAGAAGATATCTTTTCTGTCAAATTTTGACGTCCTGGTTTCATCTTTGAGGTATGTTTTCTCAAATTTGTCTTAAGTTGGCAATGGAGGGGAAGATGAGCAAAATGATCAATTTAAACGGTATTAACTACCACATATGACGAACCAAGATGAAAGATCTCTTGATGATTACAAAGATGCATTTGTCGGTATTTTCAACAACTAACCGGAGGAGATGTCCAACAAAGATTAGGAGTTTGAGTATGAACGAGCATGTGGTTATATTCGACAGTTTGTTGATGATAATGTGTACAATCACATTTGTAACTAGACTCATGCAAGAACGTTGTGAAATAAGCTGGAGCAGTTGTATGCTTCAAAGACCGGCAACAATAAATTATTTTATCTGGAAAAATTGATGCAGGTAAAATACTAGGAGGGTACTTCTGTAGCTGATCATTTAAACAATATGGAAGGGATGGCTGATCAATTATCAAAGATGGGCATAAAGTTTGACGACGAGGTGATTGCTCTAATGGTGCTAGCTTCATTACCAGAGTCTTGGGAGACTTTGAAGGTGTCTTTGACAAATACTGCACCAAATAGCAAATTAAATATGGAGTCTGTAGACATATAAGTAATGTTCCAAATAGATTTTTCATATCGAGTCTATTTAGTGAACTTATTCTCTAACAAGCACCCACATGTTTGCTTAAGTATCTTTATACTTTATCCTATGAGATTGACTACTTCTTTCATAAAGAAAAACATAATGTATACTAGTCTTTTTTTAATTAATGTTCAATTTTAATGGAACAATGACTAGGAACAGTTTAGGGATACTAAATAAATGTAATATGAATATCATAATTATAATCTCATTATAGCTTCATTTGCAATGCACAATTATCCCATGAATTTTATTATATACATCTAAACATGTACAAGATAAAAAATGCTTTTAAATAATTGTCACTAAACTATAACCAAAGCGATTGGCTATAGGGCATAAACTAATAAATATATGATTGTTGAACTCATTCAGGTTGATAAGGACATAAGGGCCTTTCACTCTAAATTGTTGGGGTTACGAATTAAATTAGATATGACATCTTTAAGTTTTATTCATGAATATATTTTTTAAGAGCTAAAGAAAAAAAGAGATAGGCGTAGATTTTTTCAAATTCTTATGAATCTTAGAACTGAATTTGAAATTGCTAAAGCCAATATCATTAAACAAAGATTAATTGATATTGATCCAACTTTAGGATAACTTTTTTTAGAGAAAACCCAACTTTAAACTTAGGTTAATTTGGATGTAAAAACTAATTATGTTGATGTTGTCTTTTATCTTCTTTTCGCAAACCTTATATGAAACATTTAAATGCAAAAGAAGACGAATAAATGTGATTATTATAAAAAGAAAGGCGATGTAGTCCTCGAATTTTGACTATTGTAAATATTAGTTTATGCTCTACAATTAATCAATTTGATTGTAGTTTAGTGACAATTATTTAAAGGAATTCTTTATCTGATACATGCTTAGATGTATATGATAAAGTACATGGGATAATTATACATTGCAAATGAAATTATATGAGATTATAATTATGAGATTCATATGACATTTATGTACCATCCCTAAATGGTTCCTAGTCATCATTTTATTGAGACTTGACATTAATAAAATGTAAAAAAGACTAGCACATATTATGTTTTTCCTTATGAAGGAAGTAATCGATCTCATAGGCAAAAGTATGGAAATACTTAAACAAATGTGTAAGTGCTTGTTAGAGAATAAGTTCACTGAACTAACTTGACATAAGAAATCTATTCGGAACTTAGTACTCATATGAAAATTCTCATTGAGATGATTGAATAAATGATCCTTTTACTTGAGGTCTCTAAAGTTATCTTGTATAGGAATTGTTATGTTTTGATACTATTTATGACCTATTCTAATCATGGGTTGTTTAATCAGCAGTCATTAGATGTAGCATGAACTATATGAAGGTAGTTGTGTGATCAAGATAGGATGCATCACCCTAAAGTAATTAGGGATAATGTTTCGTTATTCTTGATTAGTATTGATTCAAAAAATCTATAGCCAAGGTAGAATAACGTTTTGTAAATAGTTCACAAATGTCATTAATTGAATCGATAGCTAATGGTAGAGAACTAATATGGTTAGACTTAAAATAAAGCAGACATTAATTCCGCGCTCTATGTTTAATTGGAACATTGTATAATGAAAAGATTGAATTATATAGAAAATCATACATGGGAAGGTTAGTCAAAACTACTTTGACATTCTTAAATATTTGGGTGATCATGATGCGTTACTAGACACTAATATTGATCTATGATTACAAATTATTTAACTAGATAGATAAATTAAAGAAGTTTTAATTTATCTAATTCAAATTATGAATTAGAATTTTAATTTATAATCATTGCCAATATATTTGAGTACTTAATGAGTCACATATAAAGAATGTGTTGAAGAGAGCGAAGAAAATTTTAATCAAGTTGAACTTGATTGTAAAATTTGAGAAACTTTCTGATTTAATATAATATATTTAATAAATAAGGATCAATATGAGATATTAGATCTTATTAGGCATAATTGGTATTTAATTAGAATTATTTGTAATTATAATTAAAGATTAATTGAATTTAGAATTTAATTTCAATTAAATTACTAAAATGTCTAAAATTTATTATAAATAGACTTAAGCTCTAATCATTTCTTATGTAACACTCTCTATAGGAGTTACATAGTTCTCTAAACTTACTTTGTAGATATCGTGAAAGATCAGACATTTTTGCATCTACGGTGGTTGAAATGAATCGTTTCGAAAACGGTTTGAGGAATACATCAAGAATATGATTAAGCTTCAGAATAAGGTACGAATTAAAATTTATGTTTTATTATAATTTATATGTTAATCATTTTATAGAATT
This sequence comes from Erythroxylum plowmanianum, assembly GCA_025531925.1. Lineage (NCBI taxonomy): Eukaryota > Viridiplantae > Streptophyta > Magnoliopsida > Malpighiales > Erythroxylaceae > Erythroxylum > Erythroxylum plowmanianum. The sequence goes on from JANVCQ010000231.1 coordinate 14,436,680, forward strand.
AAAATGATCTTTGTTTTCGAGAAATTAAAAAACAAAAAAATTTCATAATTATTCTACTGCATCAGGATCGGATCTCGTCCCAATTTCCTTTCAGTAAAGGAATAAATAAAATCGACCTGCATTTCTTACTTTTAATTTAAGTTAAGATTAGACTACTGATAACTCATATGGTACTACCTCGACTCTTAAATGTTAACTTTTTTTAACATTAGATTGTGAAAGTCGTTGTCTTGACCAGGTTGCAAAGCAACCTTTTTTTCTTTTAGTTCTTTTAATGTAGATGCAACTTTAGATTTAATACATGCTGATTTTATAAAGTCCATCACAATGTTGGTCCAAACAGTTTATTTGGATACTTTTTTGCGAGTTAAATATGATCTTATCAATATTATAAAAGCATATATCAATATGATCGAAACTCAATTGACAAAACCATTAAGACCTTTTGTTTTGATTTTGGAGAATTTTGTTCTTACCGACTTACTAATCTCTTAAAAAAAAACTAATATTACATTCTCGTCTTAATGTTAAAATGTAATGTGATATTATAAATAATGGTAAGATCTATTAGTATTATTTTGAAAATATTAAGGTGTAATGCGATAGTACAGATAATGGTAACATAAAACTTTTTAGTAAACATTAGCGACAATGCGTATCTTTTGCTTCTTTTCATCATGATGTTGTTTCCACTTCCACCTTTGTCGTTCCAGGGAATCTTATCCAAAAAGCCTGACCAGCGATGTGAGGAGAGGATGGACTTTGGGCATCTGGAAAAGTAATCATGAGTCCATGGTCTCACTTTGGACTGAAATTACTTAAGCAAGCTTTCGAAATTAGTAAGAGGCCCAATCAACCGAGTTTCCCTGGAGAACCGGGGCCCACCGCCCCAGTGTCAATTGTAAAATAAGAACCGCGTAAAACAAAACAAGCTGACTAGGACAAAAGAGCAGTTTTTATTCCTTCCGCTGGCACTGGCAGCAACCAGCAACCAGTAACCGCTAACCAGCCTCTTAACAGGATAGTCACAAAATCCACCACCAACGTTAGCAGATCCGATCAAGTTTGGTTCTGCTTCCGATTTCGATTTCGATTTCACATACACCACTTACACTTGTATTATATTCATTAACAGAACATCCAACATGAGTTTCCTCTTCGGCAAGAGAAAAACTCCCTCAGGTTCCATTCTTTTTCTTCTCTGCTCATTGCTTTTTTTTTAATTAATCCATTTTCTTTTAATGTTTCATTGAATCCTTTGAGGTTTTTTTTTGGTTGATCGATCATCGCTGGGTATAGCTGCTACGTAGAAAGATGGACCAAACTTTTGATTCAGTAGAATTGCTTCACGTAGCGATCAATCTATTAATTTTGTTCTTAAACAGGGGATTTGGTACAATAGGGTTTTACTTTTAGGGTTTGTTGAATTATTGAAAATATTCAAATTGATTCTTTGCTGTTGATCGGTGAATGATAAATCACTTCTCTTCCAAAATTCTGGCGTATACCGTGATGGCTTTAAAGTAGTGCCTTTTTTATCTATAATTTTTTGGAGACATGATTGGGGATGCATTCTTAAAAAGTGACATGCTTAAGCATTGTGTTATATGCTGAGATATAGTGCGTAATGTTTATTTGTAATTGCAACATATTTAGGAATAATCTCATTCAAAGTTATTGCAGGCATAACCCGAACTCATTTGACTTGTGCTTTCAGAGCTTTTGCGGGAGAATAAGAGGATGCTGGATAAATCTATTAGAGAGATAGAGAGGGAGAGACAAGGTCTACAGACGCAGGAAAAAAAACTAATTGCTGACATGAAGAAGAGTGCCAAGCAAGGACAGATGGTCAGCTACTGGTTCTTTCCTAACTGATTTTCTGCCGTTATTTACTGTTCTCACAACTATCCTTTAACAAGTAGCTTCAAGAGATCTTATATTTCTGTGGGTGCCTGAATCAGCATATTGTGTTTATACAGTCTAGCTAGAAATATGATACTTCTAAACTGTTAGCTAATAAACTCTTATTATACTCGAATGATTTTACGAAATCATTTAAGTATAATAAGAGTTTATTAGCTATGTTTCACAGGTTGTTTGTTGGGGGCCAGTTTGAATCGTTATTATTGATTAATTGTGTCAGGTTAGTAGGAGACTTATTTATAAAAATGTTATGATTAGGTGATGCTAATACTAGCAGATACGTTTTAACACACAAAATGTCATACAACTTGCCACATATTTTACTGTACTTGTTTTAGGGAAGTAGTGAATGTTTGGTTCAAGTTATATGCATTCTCACTTGATCTGTTTGAATATTGAAAATATTTATTGAAAAACAATAGAAAACTCCTTTTTGATATTCATGCATATAAAAAGTTCCTTCTGAATGTTGACTGCCTTTCTTTTGTAGGGAGCTGTGAAAATAATGGCAAAACACCTCATTAGAACGAGACATCAGATTGAAAAATTCTATAAGTTGAAGTCACAGCTTCAAGGTGTATCTCTTAGAATTCAGGTACAGGTTACTGGGTAATGCTACTTGATGCATAAAAATTACTTTCTAAGTTTTCTTCCATGCAGCTTAGCTTTTCCTTTTTGCCATTTTAGAAAATTTTTAGCATCAGTTTGGATGATATTTCAAACCCTGAAAACTGGTTGGTGCAATCCCTTCGCCTAGTTGTAGTATAAGTGCAACCAAGACTTGGATTTTCTTAGCTGGCATATGTAAAGATGGCAACATGGCCCACGCCTGATCTAGCCTGAAGTTAATGCATAAAGCCAAATTTGACGGTGGCAGGGGAGAAACCGGCCCAAGAAAAGCTCGAAGACTGAAAAGAAGCTTCCAGACTTTGGTATTTAAAAAAGTTCAGGTGGGGCCGCCCCTAGGCATATGGTTATGGTATGTTTTGCTCAGATACGATGTCGTCCATCTAAAGATCATACGGCAACACAGTAGAGGGTATACAGGATCATGCCCACCATGGGAGGTCATCTGTTTTGTAATCTAGATTGGTTGTGGACCAAATATTGTAAAACTGATTCAATTAAACTCTACATACTGATGTTTTCTCAGTAAGATTACAGAGTCAAGGATGAGATACGGATTTGTGCATCCTTGAGTGCTCTATTGTCATTTCTTTTTGTCTGAACTTTAAAGTTTAGTTGATTATGCATCCATTAGTTTTGTCACTGGTATATAATTAACTAAATTGGAAGTTAAATGTACTTCAGACGTTGAAATCAACACAAGCAATGTGAGAGGCAATGAAAGGTGTGACAAAGGCCATGGGCCAGATGAATAGGCAGATGAACTTGCCGTCTCTGCAGAAAATTATGCAAGAATTTGAGAAGCAAAATGAGAAGATGGAAATGGTGACTGAGGTGATGGGAGATGCCATTGATGATGCTTTGGAAGGGGATGAGGAAGAAGAAGAAACAGAAGAATTGGTCAGTCAAGTGCTTGATGAAATAGGCATTGACATAAATCAAGAGGTATAACTGTCATCTGATGTTTCTCTTCCAAATCATTGATTGATGTCACTAAACTTTTGCTCTTCTTCAGCTTGTAAATGCACCATCATCTGCCATTTCCGCCCCAGCTGTAAAAGGTAAAGTTGCTCAAGTAGAGGCAGCAGGAAGTGAAGACACATGAATAGATAGTGACTTACAGGCAAGGTTAGATAATTTGAGAAAGATGTAATTTTTATCTTGTTCTTCCTGTATAATATTGAACTCTGGGTTATTTCGGAGCACTTAATATTTACTTGAGCTGTGTAACATACATGAGAATTGTGAGGAGGAAGTGTTGATTCCATTGTAAATCAATTTCATCTGATATTCACATGAAAATCTTGTGTGGATATTGAGTAGATATAATGTTTTGTTCACTAACTGCTTTAATAGAAAGATCGAATGCATGCTTACAAATTGGTCATAGAGCTTAGTTTTGAAGACATTTAATGTTGGGATTTCTGCTTTTTTAATTCGTCAATGAAGAAAAAGAAAACGTGGAAGGTTGAATGTTGAGGCCTTTTTGGATGCTAAAGGCATGTTCATGATGTTGCAATGGTAATGGCAGGTTTAGAGATGTGATAAACAGTGTGGTCATGGTACAGTTTTAGTGATTGTAGATTGACCAAATGCTGAAGCTTTGAGAAATGTGTGTTTCTTAGACACAAGGATGGAAGATTCGACCACCCCTTAGATCAGCATTCGCACTGGAAGCTAATATTGACTGCAATCGAAATTAAACATGTGGTTTAATGCTGACTTGTTATGGAATTAAAAACAAATTTATGCAGAAAATATAAAATTTCAACTCTTTGTGCATAATATGATAGCCCCTTCCCTGTTCAAAACTTAAAAAAGTAAAGCGCAGTAAAACAGAATTTAAAAATTTCCTACGAGTTGCCAGCTGAGCACCAGCTGACCCGAAAAATATACACAAAAAGGGGTCTGCATTGAGTCAGACTTCGATTTGCTGAAGACATTGTCGTGGTTACTTATGAAACAAAAAAGAAAGATTGTAGGACATATGACGGAAACTTGAACCAATCAATTCTTATAAACAATGTTACAATTGTCTTCCAACTCCGATCCCGCCCTGGAACATGTTGACGTGGAGTGGCAAAGATATCTAACTTCTGTACGTTGTAACAAACAAATCAATCAGAGATGAAAAAGCCAAAGCAAAGCCTCAAACAGGGATGCCGGATTCCACCAAAATTTCCTGAGAATTTACAGGTGGCGAAGAATCAGCCACCGGTTGCTGATGACATCGCGAAGAAGGACCAACATATGCGCGACAAATTGGGCAATCAGAGTGGGAGTAGAGCCACATATCTATACAAGCTGCATGAAACGAGTGCTTACACCTTGGCAACTGCCTCACTTCTTCTCCATCTTCAAACGCAGACAAGCAAATAGCACATTCGTTGTCCCCACCTTGTTCTAGTTCAGTCATGTTTCCCTTGTTGTACTTGAAACTATACAATAAGTTGCGACTTGGGCACTCGAAACTTTGACTTTCCGTTTCCCTCGCAAACAGGTTTCGACCTTGACCTGGTCTGTGCAAACACCACCTGGTAAAGACAAGGTTGTAGGCTGCAAGCAAAATAGCAGCTGAACCAACAATTGCAAGGCCGTAATACAACATGGTTATGTCGGAATTATGTGAAGAATGTGATGGAGGTGGCGGTGACGACGGGCTGAAAGAATTTGGAACATCCCCCATGTTCAACAAAAGTTAGGTTCTTGAAGTTAGCAAAAGATTAACAAGAGATTAGAAGACTATATATGTACCGTATACTGAGACGCACTTTGGAATATAAGTTTGAAGAAAACACAATGAATAATAAATGATTAACAACTCGTAATTTGCTAGCTGGGTCTTGCTGGGCTGAAAAGATAACAGCATTGCATACATTGGCGGCTGCGGGCAATTCCTTGCTGTAAACAAGAGGGCTCTTTTTGGTTTTTGGGATTGGTTAAAAATTCTGCTGATCAATGTTTCAATATGGGATCTTCCGACACGTCCTTTTATGTTCAAGAATATTTGTGTAAGGTGTTAACTCACAACAATATGATTGGCATCAGAATGTTAATTTGGAACATCCAATTCCAACCACGAGATTCTTGTATGCTCTGCTAGTGTGTTTGTACATATATACTTTAAAAAGGCATATACTTTACAAACTTTTCTATTAGTTTCCTCAACTAATTTTAATTTTATTCATTCATACACCTCCTTTATAATTTCATTAACATTGGCTTAATCTGTTGATCTTTTATTAATGCAACCTAACAGTTTAGTTAAAATTTTAGGGATAATAACAAGCCTAAAAATATCTTAATAACCCTGATAATAAACCTCGTTGGTTGTGTTTAATTAGGTTACTCTCCCACTTACCTAGTAAGTCTTGATCTTGAAAATATGTAGCAGCTCCTGCGAAATCAAATTACGGTATAGTCTACTTGGTGTCCTTTCTTGGTTGGGATAACAGCAATTCTTTATGTTGAATACATCTCTTTGAGTTACGTACACTGACATGAAAATTAAACAATAACTTGAAAATTATTGATGGCAAAGTGCCCTTTGATAATTGGGAGATCAAAGAAAAAGTGAAAAACTATCAGAAAAACACATTATTTAACCAAAATAATTTTATATGTAGGTGGTCAATTGATAATAATCTTAAGTATACGACACGCCACCTTTTTAATGGATATAGTTATTAGAATAAGCAAATATTGTTTCAATTTAAAAAATTAAAAAAACGTCAATTTTGAAAGTATTTAACAGACAAAAATAGCATCAAGGTCATTATTGAAATTATTATAAAGATAAATAACTTACTCCTTTAAATTCGATCAACTTCTTTTTTTTTGATATAGAATTTTACATAATAAGTAAACCTAAGCTATATTTGAAGTAAGATTGCATAGTATCTAAAATGGATAACAAATTTGTAAGTGTTAAAATTCTTTTAAAAAATTTAATTTAGTGTCCAATCTTTTAACCTTTTCAATTCAAAGATTGCATCAATCATTTTAAAATGTTATTTATGTTAATATTTTACTGTTACAACTTGCAAAACATGTGAATATAAACACTTTCAAACAATTTACGTAACTATTCTTCTTCAAGTAGTTCATTCAAAGTAGTAGGCTAAAAAGAGACGAACATTAAATAACTTAAAAATTGCATATATTAAGGAAGAAGGGAAACATACTCCTCAAGAACACATAAATTGATTGATGATGGCGGTAATTATAAAGGTAAACTAAATGTAATTTTCACCTCTTTTCTTAAATCTCTATCTTGGTGTGTCCTCAAAATAAACCACTAAAGGAGTTTAAACTACTCTTATCTTGTACCCTTCATTTACAATTATTATTCCAACTTCAACATCATCCACTTTATTTTTCAAATCCTCTATTTTTTTCTCCTACTCCTTTTTAGCAACTCATAATTTCTTTCCAAAATCATCATGACCTAACAATAACTGACGCAATTCGTCACCTTCCTAATCTTCATAGTCACCATCTTCGTAATCCACTTTATACAATCTAGTATCATAAGACACTACTTTTCCAAAAAAATCCCATTACTCGTAAATTCCTTTAAGACATGTCTCCCTATAAGTGACTTTTAAGTAAGTTTGATACCTTGGTTCTTAGTAAAACTATTTAATGTTTTGTGTTTTTTTGAAAATTAAAAAGAATTGTATTAATAATATCAAAAGTTACAAAAACGACGTTACAATGAGTCGTTTAATATGACCACAATTTAGTAGAAACCAACAAACAAGAGTAAATTACAAAAAGTAGAAGAATTATAACATCCAGGCATTCTTCATGTTATGAGTGAGTGCATTTTGTTTGGAGTTTGCCATCAAAGCTGCTTGAACCTAATTGATAGTCATGTATGTGATATGATATTTTCCTTCTTCAATTCCTTTGTATAATCTCCTATTTCTTTCCCTCCATATCAAGTAGATGGTGGTAAGAAAAGTTGTTTTAATGAGTAGCCCATTCAGCTTTCCCTGCTTCATGCTATCAATGATCATGTTCAAAGTGTCTCTCCAATAAAAGCTGTAGCAAGGAACTGGTAATAGGTGCATAATTATGCTCCAAATCGCTTTTGTGTAGCTACAATAAAAATATAGATGATTCCTACTCTCTTCAACTTATTTACATAGGACATAACTCATATCATATACCCTAATCCATCTATCTTGGTGTTAACCCTATTCTTGATTACCAACCGAGAGAAAACTGAGGCTTTTGGGCTTAAAGATTGTTTCCATGGAATTTCATACCAAGGGACTTCTGCAGTAGTTCCTGATAGGTTAGGAACCCAAATGATGTTATCCTCTCCATGGGCCTCAGGGATTTGTGGTACGTAAACTGCAATTAAGGAGAAGTCTCTAAAACTGCCAAATCAATCTCTATAATGGATGAGTGTAGAAACTCTAACATTGATTGAAATTCTATTTCTGAGTTGAGTTATGTCTGCTCTTTGGAAAATTGGACTATATGTGATCCAATTATCGAACTAAAACCAAATATTGCTCCATCTCCAAACTGATGCTTAATATGGGGATATACCATACCTCTCAAGTTAAGTAGATACTTGAAAAATCTAAGAGAAATCACGAGAAATTTCTACTTGCCAAAAATTATGATCTTTGAGATGAAATTCATTCACCCACTTGATCTATAATGCTTTTTTATTCATGAAAAGTCTCCATATTCTCTTGCGTAAGAGTACCTTTTGCATTTGTGAGATTGGAATAATACCTAACTTACCTTACTTATTTGACTTAGTGATATGATTGCAGTTAACTTTAGCCTTCTTACAAATTCATATTTTCCCAGACCACAAGAATGTTTTTAAAATCCTATTAATTTCTTTGTGAAACCTCTTAGGTAGGATAACATACGTAGACCACTAGACGTGCAAGCTATTTAAGACTAAAGTAATGAGTTTCAGTCGAACTACAGTGGAGAGGAATCTATGTTGCAAAGCATTGATCCTATTTTTCATCTTCTCAACAGAGGAAGGAAATATGAAAACTTGGGTTCGGTAGTTGTAATTGTGACCCCCAGATATTTGAATAGAGGGGAGTGTAATGTAAATCCTACATTATTCCTAATTTCCTCTTCATTTTTGATATTTGAGGATATGTACAAGCTGCTCTTCTCAACATTCATGTTAAATCCAGACCACTCTAAAAATATGTTGAAGATGTTTAGCAAGATGTTCATAGAATGGTTGCCTGCACTACTAAGAAGCATTAGGTCACCAACATAAGTCAAGTGAGAGAGTTTATGTCTCAACATTTATAATGATTGAGAAATTTGCCATTGCACTCAATGAGCTTGGAGATCAACTTCCATGGCCAAAGTGAAAAGGAAAAGGGAAAGGGAATCCCCTTGCCTTATCCTTCTAGCAATTCTGAAGGGTGTAGAGGGAATCACATTAACCAAGGCACTAAAAGAGATAGTTTAAATACATTCGAATATCTAATTCCTGAATTTGGGTGGTAATCCTATTGCTTACAAGCAATCTTGTAAATATCTCCAGCTGATTATGACATAAGCTTTGAAAAAATTGATTTTCATTAAGTAGTTATTGAGATTCTTACAAGTTTTGTACTCCCTTAACAACTTTTGCAAAATGAGTATATTATTGTCAATATTTCTCTCAGGTAAGAAGGAACCTTGAGCAGGATTTATAACTTCTTTTAAAGTTGATTTAAGCCTCAAAGTAAGTAGCTTAGCAATAACTTTGTATATTGTTGTACAACAAGAGATGGGTCTGAACTCTATTATGGAGGAGGGGGTTTGTTTTTTTGGGTATGAGGCATATGTAAGAGTGTTGATTTCCATGAGCATTTTACTAGAGGAGAAGAATTCTAAGATAGCTTCAGTAAATAAATTCCCTATAATCTCCTAAATTTTTTGAAAAAACAATTCTAGAAAACTATCCTGTCTTGGTGTTTTTGATGGATGTAGGCTGAAAAGAACTTCCTTGACTTCTTGAGGTGTAAACAGGGCAATTAATATGTCATTAAGGGCCTAATTTTGTGGATCCTCTAACACATCTTTCACACAGAAGCCATGCTGGCAGATGTCTACTGTTCCCATCAGTTGTTGGAAGTAGTTTCTGGTTAAGTTGATCAGATCATACTATTATGTGATCACATTTCCCTGATTATCTAGCATTTTTGCTTCTTCTTGCAAGAGGAGATGCATGAAAAATACTAGATTTGGGTTCTCCTTCTTAAATCTAGTTAAACCGAGCTTTCTGCTTTAATATGGAGGCAATTCCTCCTAATATTCCTTCAACCTCCTGGTTTCAATAATTTTTCAGATCAGAATTGTGAGGCTCATTATTATAACCTTAACACTTTAATTTCACTTACCTATTCAATAAATCCTATAGACTTTGTCATAATAATTAACTCGAAAAATTTAATCTATCAAAACCTTAAAATCATTTAAATCATGTTTATTCATTAAGAAAAAAATTTGGGGGCCAATATTTCTCCCCCTCTTAAATTAATTTCATCCTCGAAATTCCTACTTGATTGATCTAAGGGCAGTGGTATGCTTCCTCTTGTGCTCCTCCGTTTTTCATTTAACTCCATCATTCGAATCATTTCTTTCAAATCACCCTAGTTAACGGATTCAATAAATCCTTCCATGACTTATTCAGATATCACACTATCTTATCTGTTCCCTCAATATATTTCATATTACTCACAATTTTTCACTTCCTGTGTCGATAACACCAATATCATATCATATCAATATTCTTAACAAACTCACATATATCACATTACGAATCTAAGACATCTTTCATCAGTAGCACTTCTCATAACTATTTTATATAAACCTATTCATGTCAGGCTTAGCTAATCCTTTTTCCTAACTTGAGCGCACCTTGGCACGGTGATACTCTCAGAGATAATTTATCTTTCACTTAATAATTCACATCATTATAGTGTCAGTACACTTAAATTTTATTTCTATCTTACTGTATTCCATGCCTTTGGCTTTGATCCACCTAATTCATTCATCTTTCCTGAATCACTTAATTTCTGCTATTGATCAATTTCACCTATCAATAACATCTCCATCAATTCTGGCCTTTAACCATTTTTAGGCCTTAATCATCACAATACAAAAGCAAATGACTCTTTCTATCATCTTACTCCTCATACAGTATTATAATGAAATCACTATGACAATGATTACGATGCTTAAAGTCAAATAGAACTATACATGGATCTCATGTTCCTATAAACTTTAAACTATAAGCCTTAAGCATATCTTTGACATTTAAGACCGTCGAAAATTCAAACATTCACTCACTTGATTCGACATTCTTAGTCGCTAAATGATGTCTCTGTGTATTCCTACTAGGATGTATAACTTACGTTACCATTTGTACTTTTCTAACAATCTCTTTGCTCAATCATCTTTATCGGTACATATACTTCTTATTTCAATCACAATGTATCATTCTTCCTATTTGATCCCAAAATTTAGATCTGTTTTCAATCTCTCAATAAGATTCACAATGTCTAAATCCTTAATTTGGGCTTCGTTAATCCTTTCATGTGAAACCGATCTTCAATTCCATAGCAAATAGTACTTTGATTTGCCCAAAATTCAACTCCACATTTTATGCTCTTTTTTGCACTAAATCTGATAACCTCAATATCGAATTTCTACTTAATGTGTCAGATATAACACTAACTTCACTTGGAATTACTCATTTGTATAATCATAGTTTTTTGGTACTTATATCAATTGTCTCAGTTTCATATTCAATTGTGCTCAACTCAATAATTACCTCAAACTTTTATGATCTGTACATGTATATATATATATCCAAGATGTTCCTATATATGTTGTCTCCAAACTTTCAGAGCAATTACTAGTATAGTAGCTCTAAATCATGTATCGAATAATCAACTCATAGGACTTTTAGTTGTCTCCATACATGTAAAATCACTTTATTATGCTGCATTGGATTTTATCCAAATCTCTTATACAACATTATTGTATACTATAAATCTCCAAATCTATACGATATAATTAATATCAATATAACTCCTCAAAATTCTCTTTACTTTCATTACTCATACGCTTTACACGTTTTCCTTCACGTATTCAAACTATTTTTCTCAACTTTTCGAATACCTTTAATACATCATCAAATTTTTTGCTTGGATCACTTTCAATACCATAGTACTGTCGGGGCAATTGCTAACTTCAAACAATTATTATCAAACTCCATATGCCCATGATTAGTTCTCATAATTCCTTAAATAACTAATTCCTTAATGAGGTAGCATTGTCTCACGTTATTTTCAATTTTTCAATTAACTTCCTTTCTCGAATGATTTTCTCAATTCATTCGATTTCCTCTAATTTCACATTGAATTTTTCTAGTATTTGCTTATTCATACTAGTTTTTCCACACATTTCAATTTATTTTCAATCTTAATTTTCTGTGTTGGTAACACATTCATCAGATCTTATTTGTGTCCCTTATACTTAATTCACCTCAAATTCATGAATCCAATCACATAGTTGGATACTTTACATCAAGAAATGCATATACTCCCAGTAACATATTCTATATATTATGTTTGAGTCTCCATTAGGATTAAGACTCCAATATCATTACGGATTTATTCCTTCATTGATCATTCTTAATATACTATCTGATCTGCTTAATCTAATCCGGTGAAATTCTTCTTAGAAAGAAGATTTCTTGCTATTATCATCAATACCGTTCATGCAATCTTTATCAATCATCTGTTATCACCATCACTTTATTAGCTATTCTTAATACCTTGAGAAGACCAATTTCTATCATTCTTATAAGGTCATAACATTCTAATTACCAAAACTCAATGAAGTAATAGATATAATTACTGTCACATATGCTTAGATGTGCATCATTAAATCATCCCATTTTGCCCACATATTTATCTCCATCAATTCACAAATTTATATCTCTGTTGATCCTAGATGATATTCTTCTCTTTATCTTCGAATTCATCACTCATTGCAAGATCATCAACTATCTCAATCCATCCCTGATTGATCATTATAAGCACTTTTATATGTTACTCTAGTTCCCCTTAGACTTTAAACTATGGGAATCTGACTAACAAATATCCAATAAGTCATAGGTTGCTTCCTATATCATCTCCACACATATAATACATATGTGTTAAATATTCTCACTTGTTATGGTGATCCCATTATCAGATATGTACTCCCAATAACAATTGAACTTAACCTTTTAAACTTCTATATATGTCTCTATCATTCATCTCATCTTCCAATTATCCTTTATTGCATCTTACATATGCATATTCGCCATTGATTCGAAATTATAGATGTATAATCATCATAAAATTTTGATCTAAATTCCACTAACACATTCTTATAGAGGATCATAACTCTTGTCATATTAATCAAACAACCACTTAGGCTCCAATTTCATCTTCTTAAGATCATAGCAATTTATGTTTTCCTTACATTCTAATTGTACACTTTAATCTCATCATTTCTACTTGTCTACCTATTTTCCTCAAACAATCCATGCTAATATATTCACATCCATAACACATTCAAGGGTACACCTTCACAGTACAATATTGATGTCATATTCAATTCCACTAATATCTTCTTATATCGGATCATAACTCTTATCACATCAATTTAAACAATCATTCTAACTTCTAAGTTCAACCTTTCAATTCCACTCTACTTGTACACGTTAAATCTTGTCATTTCCACTTATGTCTCTATTTCTTCTCAGTCGATTCATGCAAATATTTTTAAATCCATATCAATTCATGTACATATTCACAACAAAATTTCGTCACCATATTCATTTACATAATCACAAATACAACATCTATGTCTAACATATCGGACTATGTAACATCCACAAACTCTCATTTTCTCACATTTTGCCAGATCAGCATTCTCTTCTTACTATTTCTATAAGGTCAATCTCTTAACAATTACTCATACGTGTAACTCATACATATGCGTCTTGACTAAGGATCAGTTGCTGCTGCATGCTAAAACATGTCAAAATACATGTAACTTGATACATATTTCCAAAAATGCCCATGTAAGATCTTAATTCTAGGCTCTGATACCATAAATGTTGGGCACCGTTTTCGGATCTAACTCTTGCTCTCATACCACAACTGTTGGACTCCGATTTCGAAGCCCAACTGGGATGTCCTAAAACATGTGCTTGTGCTTATTACCATGCATGGTTATTCCAATAAACCCTCATTAGTCATCCTCGCTTCATCTTCATTCTCTGATACTATAACTGTTGGATCACCCTTCCGAAGCCCAACTTTCGGAGTCATAAAACATGTGCTTGTGCTTGTTATGCATGGTTATTCCAATTAACCCTTATTATTCATCCTCAGTTCATCTTCGTTCTCTGATATCGTAAGTGTCGGGCCCTATTTTCTAAAATCATTCTTATGCTGAAGCAAATACTCTATGCTCAACTTCCATCTAGATATATTCACAATGTCGAAGCATATTCAGTAAAATAACACCAATTCATATTATTACAATAGATTCCTTTACTTTCCTTTAATCAAAACCTTTCTCCAATCAATTTGGAATGATGCCAATTTTTTAGGAGAGAAAGCACAATGGGTGAGGACTCTATGTCTCAAGGATCACTTCATTTGGAGGTCGGATAACAAAGATTGGCCGAAGCAAATCAAACAAGGTTGCGTCATCAACCATATTGAACCTATTTTGGGAAAAAAAGGCATAACTTGCTCTAAGGATATCAGATCAAGGTCATTATTGAACGGTTCAAAAGAGGACTTCAATATCTACATCATTCGTGAAGGCTTTGAAGTGAGATTTTGTCATCTAAAGGGACAGAATTGGACCAGACGATACAAGATGAACAGTGATCAGAAGAAGTTTATGAATAGTACACAGAAGATATCTTACAATTGGCATAGCTTTCTTTAGAGACATTGGATAAAGTAGTTCTTTAGATGTTCCAAAGGGGACTTCAAGATCTACAACTTTCATGAAGACCTTGAAGACAAATTCTATCATTTGCAGGGTCAAAAGTGGGACCAGACAATAGGATCAGATGAACCCAGATGAAGGGTTAGACGAATTGGAAAAATGGTCATACCTTTCTCTAGAGAACTCAGATTGAGGTGTTCTTTGAATGGCTCGAAAGAGAACTTCAAGATCTGCAACTTTCATAAAGACCTTGAGAAAATTCGATCATTTACAAGGTCAAAAATGTGACCAGAAGATAGGATCATATGAACAGTGCACCAGATGATATGACGTCATCACCAGACTATACGATATCATCAGACGATACGTCATCACCAGACGAAACATCCTCTCTAGACGATATGTCCTCACCAGATGAAGTGTCCTTATGAGATGATATGTCTCACCAGACGAAGTGTCCTCATTAGAAGATACGTCTTACTAGATGAAGCGTCCTCACTAGATGATACGTCTCACCAGATGAAGTGTCCTCACCCGATGATACGTCCTCAGCAGATGAAGCAGCCTCACCAGACAATATGTCCTCACCAGACGATGCGTCCTCACCAGACAACACATCATCACCAGATGACACATCCTATACTCCTGAGCATCTCCACTTATAAGGACCATAACTTTTGACTCCGCTATCCAAAAATTTCATACTTTATAGTGTTGGAAAGCTAGAAACACAAACTACAACTTCCATGAAGACAACTTGTAAAATTCATCCTAGATCAATCTAGATTTTCCCCTGAACTCAGAACATGGATTTTTCCCTATGGAAGACTTGAAATTTTGCATTTCGCAAACTTGGAATGTCCTGAGCTTAACCATTTAGTTACTAAATTGACTTCATTAAACTCTTCAAATCTCAACTCATTTGCCTCATCACCTTCAACTACATTTGATCAATCATAATTCCTATCTTCCTTTCCACAGTATCTCACTTATGCATATATATATCAACGATCTATGTTTCAAAATCATCAACTCAAATTGATTACTTCTTCACGTATGTCTAACTTCAACTCACATCATCCATGCACCATTCACATTTCATTAACATCAAAAGAATAAAGTTTTACAAATCTTTAATGGCATTCTAAGCCACATTACATCATCGTATCAAAATCTCAAATTACAAAAGGTTCTTGAATAACAAACTTGTTGCTTTCCTAAAATCAACTCTGAATTCAAAATAAACAAATATGGAGATATCCCCTTAGGCTCTTGATCACTTGATCTCTTAGTTATTACCTGAAGATGAGATAAAAGAGGGGTGAGCTTGAAAGCTCGTGGGTAACAGTTTATAATGAAAAACAAGCTAAACCTTTGAAAGCATTTACTTGTCGCATAAAATTCTCTTTGAATTCATAAAATACATGTTTCTTGAATTCTTATCGTGTCAAATTTACAAACCATAAAATATGAATGCATCAAACTTGTTCATAGATCATAAGCACTTAGGCACTTCAGAATGGTTTGGGTGGATCCAAAATAGAACGTACTACACATTTCCCCTAAGGGTCCTGTGTAGTCGTAAATAGAACGTACTAACGCAATCTCACATAATGGTTTTGTGTAGCCGTGAACTTATAGGAGTCTATGAAAGAGCTCCATGCCACTAGTGGGCAGGTTAGAGAAGCCTTTAACTTAGTCAACATGCACGTGACTTAACTTAGGGGACCACCCAAAACCCACATAACATGTAATTCATGACTTGTAAACTTGTTTCCCAAAATGGCACATTTTTGAAACTTGATTTCATATACTTGTAAACATATTGCCCAAAATGGAACTTTTCTGAATCTTAAGTTTTCATAGACATGAGATATTTTGAAAACATGTATCTTTTCACAAAAGTTCATTTTCAAAATCTTTTCACATATCAACACAATTCATATATCAAACATATAGCAGATTTTGAATTTATTCAAGAAGCAAATAAATGCAACACTTATGATGCAATTAAAATCATTGAACTTTCTTAATTCAAAGAAAACATGTAGTGGCTTATTTACTCTATTATAAACATGTACCCACCTTGATTTCCTTGCTTATAGGCTTGCTCAAAATGTCTCTACTCTTACTTCTCTTGCCTTTCTTGATTTCCTTGATTCTTCACCAAATGAAGAGATCTTTGGCTCAAATGGAAACTCTTCTCTTCCTTTACCTTTTTCTCTTCTTGAACAACCTCAAAATCTCTCTTGAAGGCCAAGAAAATTGAAACCCCAGCTTGTTTTCTCTTCTATTCTCTCAACCACTGAAATCTCTCTTTTTTTCTCTTTCTTATTTCTCTTCTTCTCTCCCAATTCACGTTTTCTCCTTCTCTTAAAGGTAAGACCACATTTTCCTCTTCCAATCCCACCCTTAATGAGTGTGCAATGTCCATTTTACCCTTCCTTATATGCCTTATGTTCTTTATCCTTAAATGTCATGTCAAAAACACCCTTGAACATTCTTATAACCGTAATACTTTAATTTCACTTACCCATTCAATAAATCCTACTAACTTTGACATAATAATTAACTCAAAAAATTTAATGTATCAAAACCTCAAAAATCATTTAAATCATGCTTATTCATTAAGAAAAAAATTTGGGGGCTAACACAAACTCTGATGGAAGAGTATTTAGAGTTTGGTACATGATACAAGCATCAGGAATATAAATGTTTAATGCCTTCAACTTGTTTTAAAGGTAGACCATCCTAATTATATATCCCTTACTCCCCCTCTCCATTATAACTTATATAGTATAGTTCCTTTAATAAGGTACCTATTTTAGCATTAGAGGATACCTTATACTTTTGTGAGACATTATTAAGGAAATCTCTTGTTATGTTTTGTCTCTGGAAGTTTATTCAGTAGATGGTCTAGAATAGATCTCTTTATGGTCAAATAACACATCTTGTTTGGCCTTTCCTAGGTTGCATATGCTACCCTCTTAGCCTTTGAACTAATGGATGTAGGTGATGGTGGTCTTTCTTTAATCATGGCTATATTAATATCCACCATCTCTAACATAAACTCTACATCTTGCAATTTCTTAAAGTTGAAACTAGTTAGGGTTTCAATGTTGACATTGTTATTGTTTACATAAAATGTAAATGTAACATTGATAATGTAAATCATCAACACAAATGTAGGACAACAACGATACTCAAATCCACAAAACAATATTTGTATTGAGCATCTTATCACATATATCATGAAACACTTGTGGGCTAAATTCATAATACATAAAGATAAGACATCTACATAAAAGCAATCAGAGTATACACTATCAACCTTTGTGATTCAACCACCTGTGGTCGAATAGATCATTTAAGCAATGATTATCCTCCTTCAAATGCCTTTATTCATACCTCAAAATCTCGTATAAGGCCAAAACCTATAGGCAGAATAACTAAACATGAGATTGGAGACATCCACAAACATGCAAGAAAATTAGTCTAAATACTAGCTTGAAAGACCACTGTGGTGATTACATTCTCATTAATACTCAAACTATTATATGAATACAAAGGACCAGTATATTATCCTCATAAAAGATGTGACAACTCACTTTTCCTAAATGTAAAATCCTTATGCACAATCTCTTTATCATGTATCGGTGCTGAAAACATTATTAGCAAACTTGATTTGAGAATTCATCAAAAAGAAAATCTCAATTAGAGTGATAATCATGTGATACCGAATAATAAATGCATTTTTTGAGATACCGAAACCACATGTATGTCCTTTATGTCAAGTTAAATACATGAAAATTCACTCAATAATGGTTTTGATAACCTTATTCTATTTTTTGGAGTTAAACCTTATTTGAAACCTTATTTGTTACCAATCTAATAAATTTATAATTAAAAAAAAAACCACTTTATAAATTTACCAACCTTAAAACTTGACCTCATATAACTTAAGGGACCATTTTTGAAAATTTGAATTTTTAAAAATCTTGTAATGTTCTCACATCAACATTACAAGTGTTGCTGAATGGCGCGTGTATCTCGATGCCTCGTGTAATACTAAATGCGTAAGGCGGAGATAAGCACCGACATTTATGGCACTTATGGTACATGTAACAGATGAGCACAGATGCTTGCACTGCTTTTATGGTGCCTTTAATACACACACGATGACATGCAAATGCACCAACCACCATAGGCGGGTGTGACACAGACACTAGATACTTGTACAATACAGGCTAGCAACCTGCACCAGTTATTTAGAGAGCATGTATCACATGCTCTAGATGTTGAACATGTCCCAAAAGCATATGGGTGCTTCTTCATGTTCCATTATTCCAGTTGCGGACTATATTTTAGTGACTTTTTGTTGAAAATCACCCTAAAATCCATTTTTTGCCCATTTCTTACACAAATCTTATTCAAAATCAATCAAAACAATAAATATGCAGTCTATATAAGAAAAATAGATAAATTTCTTTGATTACTTTATCTCCATTTATACAAATTCATAGTAGATTTTGGGCCTAAAGTTAAAGTTTGTGTTATATCTAACACGTGGTATAAGAGCCAGGTTCCATGATTGTATTAATTTAAGTGGATATTTTTAAGGTTCTTTATAAAGATTGAATTGTGTCTACTTTTACACCAATCCTTTTAAATCAATTTAATTTACCTATCTTTGATGCCTTTTTTAATTCAATTGAAAACACTTTTTGAGTAAAATCATTTATTTCAACTTTTACGTATCCATATTTGTTTATGCACATCTTTCACTTTTCATTTTTCATATTTGTTTATTTGGCATTACTTATCTATGTCATGCCATATTCGATTCTTAATTGAAATTTGTGAACTTAAGGTTATAGAAGTACTATTTTTTCTCTTACAAGCGATCTCATGCCTGTTCTTTATTATGTTACCAAACCTTTCCCTTTGTCTTTAATTTTGTCTCTTACCCTTCTTCTAATGGCAAGAACTAGAGGGAACCCCACCTAGGTGTTGGCCCCCAAATTTTTTTCTTGATGAATAAGTATGATTCATATTAATTATGAGGTCTTTATGAAAGTTATGGGGTTAATTATTATGTTGATATTAGGAAGATTGCATGATATAGGTTGATTGAATTAAAGTGCTAAGGTTATCAGAATGTTCAAGGGTGTTTTTGGCAAGACACTTAAGGTTAAAAGAACCTAAGTTTATAAGGAAGGGTAAAATGAACTTTTTGGACTCATTGAGGGTAGAAATGGAAGAAGAAAAGTTGGCTTGCTATTTTAAGGAGGGGAAAACGAAAATGGGAGAAAAAGAAGAGAAATAACAAATCAAAGAGAGAAAGAAAAGAGATTTCGGTGGTTGAGAGAAAAGAAGAGAGTTGAGCTAGGGTTTCTTCATTTCTTAGCTTTTAAGAGAGATTTTGAAGTGGTTCAAGAAGAGGAAAAGGTAGAGGAAGAAAAGAGCTTCCATTTTAGCCAAAGATCTCTTCATTTGGTGAAGAATCAAGATAAGATCATTTTAAATTTTTTAGATTTTTGGAAGGGTTTTAGTTCATGGAGTTTAGAAAATGCATGGGTTTAAGTATTTTAGCACCAATATTAGTGATTGTGCTTTGTGGGATTTTCAATTGAAAACCCTATTGAGTAGGATTTTTGTTATTGTAGAAGGAATTCAAGAAAGGTGAGAGAAGCAAGAGTAAAGACTTTTTGATCAAGTCCTTAAGCAAGGAAATCAAGGTGCGTACATGTTTATAATAAAGTAAATAAGCCACTAATGTTTTCTTTGAATCAAAGAAGTTTAAAGATTTCAATTGCATTATAAGTGTTACATTTATTACTTTTGAATGATTTGAGAAATTTCAATATGTTGTTTTATGAATTGTGTGATGAATTATGAAAAGGCTTGAAAGTGATCTTTTTGAAAAGATATCATGTTTATGAAATCATGTTTTCGAAATATCTTATGACTATGAAAAGTCAAGATTCAGAAAAGTGCCATTTTGGGCAATATGTTTACAAGATGTGAAATACATGATTATGTGGGTTTGTGGTGATCCCCTAAGTTAAGTCAAGTGCACTTTGACTAAAGGTTTTTTCCACCTGCCCGCTAGTGGCACGAAACTCCTTCATGTACTCCCATAATTTCACGGCTATGTAAAACCATTATGTGGGATTGCGTCAGTACGTTTTATTCACGACTACACAAGATCATTATGGAAAATGTGTAGTACATTCCATTTTGGATCCACCCAAACCATTCTGATGTGCTTATGTTCCTATGATCTGTGAACAATTTTAATGCATTCATGTTTTATGGTTTGTGAATTTGACTACACAATGAGAAACATGCATTTTATGAACTCAATGAAAATTTTCTGTGACAAGTAAAGTGTTTTCAAAGGTTTTACTTATTTTTCTGTTATAAACTATTACCCACTAGCTTTCAAGCTCACACCCTTTTCACCCGCTCATCAGGTGATAGCTAAGAGATCAAGTGATTCAAGAGCCTAAGGGAATTTCTTCAATTTGTATATTTTGTATTTTGGGTGGGTTTTGGGGAAGCGTAAAGTTTTAGTCACATTTCAAGTTTGTTTGTTCAAGAACCTTTTGTAATTTGAGATTGTGAGATGATGATGTAATGTGGCTTGGAATGCCACTAAAGATTTGTAGAACTTTATTCTTTTGATGCATATGAAATGATGAATGATGTATGGACGAGGTGAGATGAAATTAGATATACGTGAAGAAGAAATCAACTTGAGTTGATGAGTTTGGAACATAAATCGTTGTATATATATATATATATATGCATAAGTGAGATGCTATGGAAAGGAAGTTAGGAATTATGACTGATCAAATGTACTTAAAGGTGATGAGACAAATGAGTTGAGATTTGAGAGTTTAATGAAGTCAATTTAGTAGCTGAACGGTTATGCTCAGGATATCCCAAATTTGCACAGTGCAAAATTTCAAGTCTTCCATAGGGAAAAAATTTGTATTCTGAATTCAGGGCAAAATCAAGATTAATCTAGGTTAAATTAGACAAAGTTGTCTTCTACAAAGTTGTAGTTTGTCTTTCTAGCTTTCCAACGGTATATAGTATAAAACTTTTTGACATTAGAGTCGAAAGTTATGGTCTTTATGAGTGGAGATGCTCAGGTGAGTAATCTGCTTCGTCTTAAGTTGACTTTGCTTCATCTTAAGTTGACTCTGCTTCGTCTTAAGAGTCACTTCATCTTAAGTTGAATTTTTTTAGTCTTAAGTTGACTCTGCTTCATCTTAAGTTGACTTTGCTTCGTCTTAAGTTGACTCTGCTTCGTCTTAAGAGTTATTTCGTCTTAAGTTGACTTTGTTTTATCTTAAGTTGACTCTGCTTCGTCTTAAGAGTCACTTCATCTTAAGTTGACTTTGTTTCATCTTAAGTTGACTCTGATTCATTTTAAGAGTCACTTCGTCTTAAGTTGACTTTGCTTCGTCTTAAGTTGACCACTTGCTTCTACTTAGGTTGACTTTTTGCTTCATCTTATGTTGACTAAAACTTCTTTTAGACCAATTTTGACCCCTCGTATGATAGAATTTATTTTCTATGTCTTCATAAAAGTTGTAGATCTCAAAGTATTCTTTCAAATCATCTAAAGAACACTATAATCTGATTTTTGTAAAGAAAGTTATGACCATTTTCCCAATTCGTCTCACCCTTGGTCCAGGTTCATCTAATCCTATCGTCTTATCCCATTTTTGATCCTGTAGATAACCGAATTGGTCCTCAAGTCTTAATAAAAGTTGCAGATCTTGAAATTATCTTTCGAACCATCCAAAAAACACCTTAATCTGAGTTCTCTAGGGAAAGTTATGACAATTTTCCCAATTCATCTGACCCTTCATCTGGGTTCACTTGATCCTTTTGTCTGGTCAATTCCTTCACAAAAGTTGTAGATCTTGAAATCTTCTTTCAAACCATCAAAAGAACATTATAATCCAATTTTTTTAGAGAAAGATATGCCATTTGTCTCAAAATAGGTTCATTATGATTGAGGACAGAACCTTGTTTGATTTCCTTTAGCCTAAGTCTTTGTTATCTGACCTCTAAACGAAGTGATCCTTGAGACAATAGATTCCTCACACATTGTGCTATCTCTCCATAGAAAACAAAAATTGACAGCATTTCAAATTGATTGGAAAAGTTTGATTAAAGGAAAGTGAGGGAATCTGCAGGAATAGTATGATTTGGTGTTATTTTACGAAACATGCTTCGACATTTTGAATATATCTGGATCTGTAGGTCCAATTGAGACGATTTTTGATGTGGAGTAAACTAAAGACATAGGTTTACAAATCATATGAAGAAGTCGAATTTTGATTTAGCCTTTAAGATGTTCCATTTCTGGATGAAAGTTAGGTATTCTTTAGAAACTTAAGACAATAGGAAACTGATGTTTCGAAGAAGTTAAATTGTGATTCCAGGTTGAGGTTTCCCAAAATCTATGCTGAAGTCGAAGAAAGGTGTTTGCTCACATTTTATGGTTCCGAATGTTGGGTTTCAAAATCGGGGTCCAACATGTGTGGTATCAGAGCCAGGTTTTGAGATCTTACATGGGCAAATTTTGAAATTTGTGTCAATCATAAAGGCGGTTGTTAGAAGTTCGGGCAAATAGACTTAGTAAGAAGAGAATGATGATCTGACAGAATGTGAAAAAATGAAAGTTTGTGGAATATTACATAGTCTGATATGTTAGACATATATGCAGTCCTTGTGATTATGTTAGTGAACATGGTGAAAAAATTTTATTGTGGATACATACTTGAGTTGATATGGACGTGAAAATCTTTGCATGAATCGACTGAGAAGAAATAGAGACATAAGTGGAGATGACCAGATTTAAGGTGTACAAGCGAAGTGAAATTGAAAGGTTGAACTTGGAAGTGGAATTGAGATTGTTGATATTAGTGGAATTGAGATTGTTGATGATGTTCAATGAGTAATGAATGCTATAATAAAGAGAAAAATATCATCTAGGATCAATGGAGATCAAAGTATCAATTGTTTAAGATATAAATTGGTGAATTGATGGAGATAAATATGTAGACAAAATGGGATGAGTTTGATGATACACACCTAAGCATATGTGGCAGTAATTATGGTTACTACTTCATTGAATTTTGGTAATTAGAGTGTAGGACCTTGTAAGAACAATGGAAATTAGTCTTTTCGAGGTATTAAGGATGGTTGATACTGTGATGATGATAACAGATGATTGGTAAAGATTGCATGAATAGTATAGATGATAGTAGCAAGGAATCTTCTTTCTAAGAAGAATCTCGCTGAATTAGATTAAGTAAATAAGATATTTTATGTTTGTTTATGTTAAGAATGATCAATGAAAGAACAAATCAGAAATGAATATGAAATGAATCTAAAAAGTGAATATTGGAGTCATATCCCTAGTGGAAACTCAAACATAGGAGGTAGAGTATGCTACTGAGAATGTATGTGCTTTGTTTGATGTAAAGTATCCAACTACGTGAGTGGATTTTTGGTAACACTATTACTAATGTGATGAGAACTTAGATCCACATTATATTTTATGCTGGTATTCACAAGAGATATACAAAGGTTTGATGAATGTGTTACCTATATAGGAAGTTAAGTGGCAAATAAATCGAAATGTGTGGAGAAACTAGTATGAAAGAACAAAAATTAGAATAAGTCAATGTGAGGTATGAGGAAATTGAATGAATTGAGAAAATCATTCGAGAAAGGAACTCAATTGGGAAGTTGAAAATAACGTGAGACAATGTTACCTCATTGAGGAATTAGTTATTTAAGGAATTATGAGAACTAATCAGGGGGCACATGGAGTTTGATAGTAATTATTTGAGTTAACAATTGGCCCGATAGTACTATAGTATTGAAGATTAAAGTGATCCAAGCAAAATTTGAAGATGTATTAAAGGTATTTGAAAAGTTGAGAAGAATAGTTTGAATACATGAAGAAAAATGTGTAAAGAGTATGAGTAATGAAAGTAAAGAAAATTTTAAGGAATTATACTGATATTAATTATATTGTATGGATTTGGAGATTATAGTAATAATCAAAGTAAAGAAAATTCTAAGGAATTATACTGATATTAATTATATCGTATGGATTGGGAGATTATAGTATACAATGATTTTATATAAGAGATTTGGATAAAATCCAATACAACATAATAAAGTGATTTCATATGTATGGAGATAACTAAAGTCCTATGAGTTGACTATTCGATACATGATTTTGAGCTGCCATAGTAGTGATTGTTTTGAAAGTTTGGAGACAGTATATATATATATATATATACATGTACATATGATTAAAGTTTGAGGTAATTATGGAGTTGAGAAAAATTGAATAGGAGTCTGAGACAATGGATACAAGTACTGAAAGACTATGATTGTACAAATGAGTATTTTCCAGTAAAGTTAGTGTCATATCTGATACATTAAGTAGAAATCCCAATAGCAGTAAAGCACGAATTTAGATATTGAGGTTATTAGGTCTAGTGTAAAAAAAACATAGAATATGGAGTTGAGTTTTGAGCAAATCAAGTGCTATTTTCTATGAAATTGAAGATCAATTTCACATGAAAGGATTAACCAAACCCAAATTGAGGAGTCAAAAATTGTGAATCTTATTGAGAGATTGAAAATAGATTTGAATTTTGGGTTCGAATGGGAAGAATGATGTATTGTGATTGAAATAAGAAGTATATGTACTGATAAAGATGATTGAGCAAAGAGGTTCTTAGAAAAGTACAAATGGTAACATAAGTTATACATCCTAGTAGGAATACATTGGGACATCGTTTAACGACTAAGAATGTCGAATCAAGTGAGTGAATATTTAAATTGCCGATGGTCTTAACTGTCAGAGATAAACTTAAGGCTTATAGTTGAATGTCATAGGAACATAAGATCCATGTATAATTCTATTTGACTTTAAGCATCACGATCATTGTCATAGTGATTTCATTAGAATACTGTATGAGGAGTTAGAAGATAGAAAGAGTCATTTGCTTTTGTATTGTGATGATTAAGGCCGAAAAATAGTTGAAGCCAAAATTGATGGAGATGTTACTGATAGATGAAATTGATCAATGTTAGAACTTAAGTGATTCAAGAGGGATGAATGAATTAGGTGGATCAGCACCAAGGGCATGGAATATAGTGAGATAGGCATAAGAGTTAAGTGTATTAACACTTTAGTGATGTGAATTATTAAGTGAAAGATAAATTATCTCTGAGAGTATCATTGTGCCAAAGTGTGCTCAGGTTAGGAAAAAGGATTAGCTAAGCCCGACATAAATAGGTTTGTATGAAATAATTATAAGAAGTGCTACAGATGAAAAAGGTCTTAGATTCGTAATGTGATATACGTGAGTATGTTAAGAAACACGGATATGATATGATATTTGGTGTTATCGACACAGGAAGTGGAAAATTATGAGTAATATGAAATATATTGAGAAAACAGATAAGATAGTGTGATATCTGAATAAGTCAGGCAAGGATTGATTGAATCCGTTAACTAGGGTTCTTTGAAAGAAATGATTTGAGAGATGGAGTTAAATGGAAAACAGAGGAGCACAAGAGAAAACATACCCCTACTCTTAGATTAGTCAGGTATGAATTTCGAGGACGAAATTCTTTTAAGAGGGGGAGAAATGTTGGCCCCCAAATTTTTTTCTCTTGATGAATAAGTATGATTCATATTAATTATGAGGTCTTTATGAAAGTTATGGAGTTAATTATTATGATGATGTTAGGAAGATTACATGATATAGGTTGATTGAATTAAAATGTTAAGGTTATAAGAATGTTCAAGGGTGTTTTTGGCAAGACACTTAAGGTTAAAAGAACCTAAGCGTATAAGGAAGGATAAAATGGACTTTTTGGACTCATTAAGGGTAGAAATGGAAGAAGAAAAGTTGGCTTGCTATTTTAAGGAGGGGAAAAATGAAAACGGGAGAAAAAGAAGAAAAATAACAAATCAAAGAGAGAAAAAGATTTCGATGGTTGAGAGAAAAGAAGAGAGTTGAGCTAGGGTTTCTTCATTTCTTAGCTTTTGAGAGAGATTTTGA
>JANVCQ010000231.1:14471506-14484568 GCA_025531925.1 Erythroxylum plowmanianum
GATTATGGGATTCTGAAAGATAAATGGTAATTGTATATGCTTATGATGAGTTGAAATTGGATTGGATTATGAGATTGTTATATTGAATTGAGGATAATTTCCAAGGAAAAAGGGAATCGTATGGATTTGCATGAGTTCGACAAAAAATGATTATAAAGAAAAGAGAAAGAAAAATTTATACCGGATTTTTCAGATTGGACAGTCTAGGTTCGATTCAATTTGATTTGATGTTTGCTTCCGCTATGTGATTTTCGTTCCGTCTTCCGGTTGGGATCTGGTTTTCGGATCGGGTCCCATCAGTTGTGGTAGCAAAGCAAGAGTGAAAGTGTTAAGTTTAAGCGGTTGGGTTTCGGTCTCAACACTAACTGATCTCGATCTCTATCTCTCACTTACATATAGTAGGTAAACTCTCGTTTGCCTATCACTTGCATGTAATAGGTATACTCCCGTTTGCCTAATGGGTACTATTCTTAGCCTAAACATATTTGCAAATTTTGGGTAAATTTTCCAAACTCAATGAGGTAACCATCATCGATGGTTCACTCAATCAATGCACGTAACATGTAATTCACATCTTTGCACTTAGCATAATTCATCACATGTCACATTCTCACTTACAAGTAAGGCAATTTTGCATTTCAAACAATCAAACATACTTATTAAAATGTATATGAAATGTTCATATGACTCTTTTCCCATTTATTTCATTATTGTGACCGAGTGCCTAGACTGTCTCATATCCATTATAGATACCGGGCTCATTTGTAGCTGTCCCTTATCCGTTGGGATACATGGATCATTTTACATAGTAAGCCTTTGGCTCTTATACACTTTCTAAGCTCTAGGTTCTTTTTTATATTCCGAGCTTTAAGCTCTTTTTCGGTGGTGACTTTGGTCACAATTGCCTCTATGTTTCATGCATTCATGTAATAGAGTGCATAACATCCACGTAATTTTAGTCTATCACATGCTTTCAAATTCACATTCTATTTCACTTCATCTTCAGACCATGGATTGGCATTCAACATAAGGTTGAGTATCACTTTTGCAGTCATATGCATATTCACAGTTTTCTTCTAGAACTAGGTCTAGAATTTAACAATCATATCATGTCTCACATACTTCATCAAATTCATATGCAAGTAGCATTTCAATATCACATACATACATAAAATCTCATACTTTCATTGTCCAGCATCAACATAATCAATTCGCATTCATATCATCATTCAAGACATATTTTTAAAGTAAACAATTAATTAAGAGAAACCGTTTAGGTTACTCACAGTACGCTCCAGATTAGCATTCGCTTCCTTGATCTGGAAGCATCTAGATGCGGATGTTTATCCTGCACATCGAAATTATGTAATACACAAGTTGCACGCACATTAACAATTGCACAATTATAAGTATTCCTTTATGCACAAATGTGTATATAGAATATGTACAATGCATGTTCATGATAATCCCAAGTATCACTCAATTATCCTTGTCATATAAACATTCATATTTCCAATCTCACATAAGAATCATTTATACTTATGATATATACCTCAATAAATCCATTAAAATTTAATTCCATGACTCATTTGGTCAAATTAAGGTTTTTCCTAAAACACACCTTTATGTCTATAATGCATGATTAATCTGACCACGAAAATGAAGTAATTTGACAATACTTTCTCCTTGAAAGTTGTTCTCCTATCTCTTAAGTTTCTAATGATACCAAGATCATTCAATTTTGTTTAGAAATTTGAAAGTTATACTTCAAATATTTTGGGCTGTTCATTAATCTAAAATCAAATTCCATCCAAATATTTAAAGTCTTAGAGACTGAATTAAATTATATTTCTTTAGACAATCTATATCCCTATGTCTCTAGTGTACTCCAAATTAAGAATCATCCCATTTGGATGACTATAGGACAAGATATTGTCAAATACCGAAGCATGTTCAGTAAAATAACCCGTTCATGCTCTTCCAATCTATTACCTCAATTTCTTTCCATCAATCTTTTTCAATTCAACATTAAAGGCCACAATTTTTTATGGAGAGATAGAGGCATGTGTTAAGAATCTATTGCTTTAAGAATCAAGCTATTTGGAAGTTGGATGACAAAGTTATGGTAAAACTACTAGGTGCGATCGCACCAGACACTCTCGTGATTGCACCAGTGTGATGTTGTTCTTCCTTCAATCCATAGTTTCTGTCGCGCTCGCACCCTTGTTTCTCGCTATCACACTAGACACATATTTAGGCATAACTTTCACTAGAGAGGTTAGATTAAGGTTGTTCTTACACCGTTTTGAAGAAGACGTTTGGACCTACAATTTCCATGAAGACTTCGAAGAAAGTTTTTGCCTTAAAAAGGGTCAAAATTGCAAGGTAATATAGTTGTCCTGTATATACACCCCAAGCAACATCACTAACTTAAATGATCATATCTCTTAGCTCCGATATCTAAAAAATTGATGCTTTATATCATTAAAAAGATAAAAGAAAGATCTACAACTTTTATGAAGATAATTTTATCAAAATCTTTCTAAATCAATATAGTTTTCCCTGAAGTCAGAACACAAGTTTTCACCACTTTTTTCTCTTTTCTTTCTTTTAAATCCGACACTTCAAATTCATTTTTATTCTTTCTACTCCATTTTCATTCAACTCATTCAAAACATATTCACAGTACAACTAAATATACAAGTTTATTCAAAATCCTCAAAAACCAAATATCAATCATGCATCTTCTT
This sequence comes from Erythroxylum plowmanianum, assembly GCA_025531925.1. Lineage (NCBI taxonomy): Eukaryota > Viridiplantae > Streptophyta > Magnoliopsida > Malpighiales > Erythroxylaceae > Erythroxylum > Erythroxylum plowmanianum. The sequence continues at coordinate 14,474,257 of JANVCQ010000231.1, forward strand.
CATGTTCTGCATTTCACATTTTCTAATACACTCATCAGTTCCATCAACTCTTCCATTTCATCTCAACTCATTTATATATCACTAATTCACCTTTCATCCTATACTCGTTTTCGATTCATGTTTCCAACCACCAAAGATACTCACGTATGTATACATATATACACGGGGAAAAGAAAAACAGGGCATGTACAAAAACAAGAAAATTACATCAACTTCTTATAAAAAAAGCTTCATTTAACATTGTCGATAATGATTAAAGCCCTACTTACTTGATTTAGCTCCTAGATCTCCAAAATCTTCAAGAATACCGAAAATCCTTAGCTTCCCATACAACCCACGATTATCATCTTCCAGTGTTGGTAGGGATAGGTTTATGGTGAGAATGAAGGAGAGTGCAAGGTGAAAGAGAAGCAAGTAAGAGATGAGAGAGCTAGGTTTAGGGTTGGTGCAGATTGGCAACAAAATGACATAAAGAAGAAGAGAACCCATGAATAAGAAGAAGAGAAGTATGTATCGTGAATGGGCAAATGAAAGACCATGAAATGGTCTTTAATTAGGTCAAATTCGAGAGTGGATGCCATTTGTCACCTTTTTGTGGTTTTTAATTGGCTATTTTAAAAAGTTAGTCCATTTGTCTCCAATTTTTAATCCAAATTTCTCCCAATTTTTAATGAAACTTGTCAATAATTCCTAAAGTCATTCATAAAAACTTCCATTGCCATTTGACATTTATTTCTATCATTATTCATCCATTTTTCTGCCACTTGGTATTTATCATAGTCCAAAAATACCTAAAAATTTTCAGAAATTTCCCCATAAATTCCAAAAATTCTAAATTAGTAAATATACTTTCCAAACCAATATTCAATACAATCTAACCACAATTATCAATAAAATCACATCTATAGATCAATTATACCCGACAATTGTCAATGAATGCATGTACAATTATTTTGATGGGTGCAAAAATTCAAATTCATGTGCGTCTATGCTAACATTATGCATGAGCATGAAATGCATTTTTTTAATCTCTCTTTGAACTCACATGTACTGAATTTTAGGGTTCTAACCCTTAGTATGAGAACGGGATATTACCTTTATACTCGTTATCCCATATCGGTCGGAGAGGTGAACGAAGCATGCCTTATAAGGCTGTGGCAACCTCTCCCTTATAGATGCGTTTTCCATGCCTCGACTCACCAGATCCTATCAGAATTCCAAAGTTAAATGTGCTAGGAAAAGAGCAGTACCAGGATGGGTGACTTCTTGGGAAATCTTGCGAGAGTAGTGTCCAAAAGAGACCTACACGTTGGAAAAACAAAACTGTGAGCGAGAGTAGAGTCCAAAAGGGGCCTACACATAAAGCGGATAATATGTACAAGCGGGTGGATAAGGCTGTGGCAACCTCTCACTCGCAGACACGTTTTTCATGTCCCAATGCACCAGATCCCATTAGAACTCTGAAGTTAAGTATGCTATGGCAAGAGCAGTATCAGAATGGGTGACCTCTTGGAAAGTCCTGCAGGAATAGTATCTAAAAAAGGCCTACACATTGGAAAAACAAAACCGTGAGCGGGAGTAGTGTCCAAAAGAGACCTACATGCAAAGTAGACAATATTTTTGAACTGGTGGTCTGGGTTGTTACATTTGGTATCAAAGCCAGTACCCGGATGGTATGTCAGTAAGGATGCTGGGCCCCAAGAGGGGTGGATACTCGTTATCCCTTATCGGTTGGAGAGACGAACGAAGCATGTCTTATAAGGATGTGGCAACATCTCCCTCATAGACGCATTTTCCATACTCCAACGCGCAGGATCCCATCAGAACTCCAAAGTTAAATGTGTTAGAGCAAGAGCAGTATCAGGATGGATAATCTCTTGGGAAGTCCTGCAGGAGTAGTGTCCAAAAGAAGCCTACACGTTGGAAAAACAAAACCGTGAGCGAGAGAAGAGTCCAAAAGAGGCCTAAACGCAAAACGAACAATATCTGCGAGCGGGTGGCCTGGGTTATTATAGTGTCCCTATGCAGATTATATATGGATGCCATACCGAACATGCAAGGAATTGGATTTAGCATTTTACCGAAGTTAAATCACATACTGGTTGCTTTTCATGTTTTGCAGGTTTCTAAAAATTTTGGCCTAACAGTGGAGGTTGAAGTTTTAGTAGACTAAGTTAAGCCCTAAATATTTCCAATAATAAAATCAGTGAAGAATCCTTGTTAGAGAAATACCCCCTAATAAAACATAATAAAGTGAAATTAGAACAGAATAGCTTATATGAATGTCATTTCTATTCTCTTGCAAATCATTGAAAAGATACTTCTTTTTGTTTGAGAATAAATTCAAACTTTCTATAAATATTATATATCTAACTTTCTTCACAATGTGAGAATAATGGTACACAAATTTTTTCGTCATGGCCTTTCTCTTTTTTTTTTTGATATTATATAATACATGATAAATGAGAATTATTGGTTTAGAATAGTCCATGCTAAGCTTGTTTGTGAATGGTATTAATTTTCCCATATCTTGATAAATGTACCGGAGAAACAGGTGGAAATCATTTGAATGAAAAAGCGCCTTTCGCTAAAATAAAGATAAATGAAAGGTAAATTATGGAAAATATGAATGAAGATATAAATTCTCAAATGAAATATAATATCATTCTAATGATAACGAGACAATTAATTTAAGAATACAATTTGATGGATTAAGAAATTAATTAAAACAAAAAATAACATGATAAAAATAAATTGGTTTTCGGTTTTAGTTTTTTATTACAAATATCAAATCAATATGTTTTTATTTTTATCAAAAATAAAAAATTAAGAATAAAAATAAGAAACAAAAATAAAAAACTTCAACAAAAAAAAAAATAAATCACAGCCTCAAAATTAATGAGCGACAACTAAAAAAAAGCTCACAAAAAAGATTATTCTTCTAGACATGTAGAAAATCGATTGGCGAATTACAATATTTAGACATGGTACCAGATTGAAGGAGTTACTCTAATAAGAAAGTCAATCCTTAAAACTTTTTGTATGAGCAGTGGTAATTAAGATAACGTACATATGTACGTTTTAAAAAGTACAAATCGTGGAGTCCATCTCTGAGTAAAATTTAGTTAGTACCTCCACCCTTACTGCTCATTATACTGGAGGGGAACTGCGGAGACGGATGGGAGTGAGGTACCCAAAGAATCGATAGTTGGGTCCCCAAGACTTGAGTCCAGATATTTGTGAGCCTTATTCTTAAGTGTGAAAGGTCAAGAACCCAAAATAGAACAATCGAACATAGACCGAGGCAACTATTCACTTTCTGGGTACGTCGGATTGGCCACGACCAAATAAGCCTATGCCACTGCTTCCATGCTAGCAAACTTGAAACTTGATGGTGATTGGACTAACCAGATAACCTTATCCTCAAATCACTAAAGGAGAAGCTGCCACATAGGACAGTGCTCAAGATCGCAAGTCCAGTCCATATCTTAATTCTCCACCTCTCCTTATCTCTCTCCTCCGTCCACTCTCATAAACCAAATAACAATGCCATCCAACTCATATTATCGGTGAACTTCCACATACAATCTACTGTTGTAAGAAGGGCAGAAAGTGAGAAAGAAAGAGAAAATGTCTTCAACTTCAGCTGTTTCAATGGCTATGCCATTAACTTCTGCAACCCAAAAGAGGGTCTTCCCAAGTTCCGAGGCCTTCTTTAAGCCACTTCCAGTGAGGTCTTCCGAGCTTAATAGGGTATCAAGATCCAATAGGAATCTCCAAGTCAAGGCCTCCTTGAAGGATAAGTTCGCCACTGGCTTGACTGCAGGTGCTCTCACAGCATCCATGGTGATTCCGGAGGTGGCTGAAGCTGCCGGACCCGGCGTCTCGCCGTCACTCAAAAACTTCTTGCTTAGCATTGTTGCTGGTGGTGTTGTGCTTGTCGCCCTTGTCGGTGCTGTCATCGGAGTCGCCAATTTCGATCCCGTCAAGCGAAGCTAAGGAGTGTGACATTCTGAGAATGTTATGAATTCTTTTTCGCTTGCTATGTATGTTTCTGATATTTCCAGCGATAATCTTCTTCATATGTGTTTTCTGCGGTTCCATTAGCTGCTAAGACCTGTGAATTCTGAAATTCGCTCCACAAGTAACGAAACGCACGATATCTAGCTCTTCTATAATAAGATTGTATCACGAATAACAGACATTAAGTGGTACTTGAAAAGGAATGTAATAATTAAATGCGACGAGGGACCTGCTCCTGGACGATTTCTCCAAACAGGAGATCGTTTATCAGACAATTATCATTTGATTTAGCTATCACCAAATGAACATAAGAATGAGTTCAAATTGTCGCATCTCAAGTTCAGTTTGCCTTAATTGATACATGTAAATACACCTAAGATTGGCAGATTATAAGAATGTTTATCTGCCATTGAAACTCAGCTGAAAAAGAATTTAGTATCAACAATATGCGAACCAAAAGCACCGAATCAAATAACAGTAGCTTCGGGTTCAAATTAGTGTCTAATGAATTTGGGAATCAAATCAACTAGGAATCTGCTTTCTGAAGCGTAGTTTACTCTTTCCGCCTTAACAACAGTAACTTTCATCCTTTGTTCTTCACCATATATTTCCTCTTTGATCCTAAGCTTGAAAAGAAACTCAACAAAGAGTCTGCTCCTTATTATATCTGCAAACCTTGTATCATCATGTAGTTCATATTTCAACAGGTACAACTCCTTTGCTGGCAAACCTAATATCTCTTCCCCAGACTCTTGGAAAGCCGTTACCCAAGTTAGTCCCGTGTGATCTTGAATCTGAACTTGAAGAAGGTATCTGTAATCACAATCATCAAATTCTTGATTGCACCTGTCACATTGCCATCCCGAGTTTCCAGATCTTGTCGCTCTTTTGTTGCACCGTCTATCTCCAATCATCAACGGGCAAGCTGTGTAACAAAATGAATCCGTTTTGATAAAAGTTATAGTTGCCCTTACAGTGACCCAATCTGGCTTATCAGATCTTCCAAGACCTTCATACTTGATTTGAGACACTGTTTTCCTCGTTTCATTCTTCGACCCCCCTGGCATAATATCTTTAGAGATGGATAGAGAAACAGCAGAGTGGCCTTCTCGGTCAAACCAGTCTTTGAGGCCATGAGCCTCTGGAATATCAGGATTTATAAAGAGCTGAGTAGAAGAAATTGTCCCCAACGACTTCCCATTAAAGTCACTGACTTTCCCTGATTTGACAGCCAAAACTGGAAAATTCCGTGAATCAACCATTTCTTGTAACTTTTGGCCTTCCTTATTGCAGAAATCCCCCCAAAGGGTTAGCTCAACACTCATGGCAGAATCATCCTTCATAATCAGAATTCTCCTCTGAGTTTCCGTACCATTCTTTCTCAAGATAGGGACAGAGGGGTTCACAGATGTCACAATACCAACAACATCAAATATAGAGTTGCTTTCAGCATATTCAATTTCATTGATGGGTCTGAAGGAGAACTGCTGTTGAGGAATAGAACCATCTTCATCAGGGCAAAGATCCACTGTTGAAGTTGCTTCAAGAAATATCTCCCATTCATTCTTCAAATGGTTAAAATTCTTTTGTGCAGGTTTTAGGCTGCCCTTTGAAATCATATACACCCTACCGACCTCAATAGCATCATAGAAGCGGTCTACAACAGCATTAAAACAGGTTGCTCTTATTTCACCTCCATCAGAATCAAGAAGGTCAAATGAGAAGACCTTCCCATCTCCCCGGGCATTATTGTAGCGACGGAGATCCCCTTTCGCAGTTACTCTGGCCTTGATAGCCCACCGTCCCTGATAGGGATTCAAAGCTGCTATAGGAATGATTCGTGCTGGTGCCTCATTCTTCATGATTGGACCTCTATTTCTATATGCTGGAGGTGGCTGGTACGGAGGCTGTATACTAGGTTGGAAACTCTGCGTATTATTGCCATTATTTTGGGTACTGAATGGAGCACGAAAATGCTGCACACCAGCCGCCCAGTTTTGAGTTGAAAGAGCAGATCTTATACCAAGTGCACCACCGCTGTGATTTTGGTTACTCAGAACAGGAATGGAGTTCTGCATATTATTAGCACAATTCGAGGCCCTCGTCTTCTCAACACCAACAGTGGTTAACTGCACTGAATTGTCATTAGGCAATCCTTTATGTGCATCAATTTCAGAAAACATCTTTGGGTTTCCAATGATCTCACACTCTGGGATTATAGTTTCCAAGTTCAGCACAATAACAATCCTGTAAAGTAAGGAAAAAAAACGATAGAAGTGCAAAAGTTATGCTTCAAAGTCAAGACACAAATCAAATTTATTATTTGTTACTCATTCCGAAAAGCTTTCCTCCATTCACTCTCTGTTTCTAACTTTATGAGTTCATATACTCAAACCTCAGAACACTAGTAATAAGTTTTACATCATTATTGGGGAGAAAGAAAACAGTTCAGACCTAATTAGATGCAGTCCCACTAATTACGAACAAGCAAAGAAGCAAGTCTGCAGATAGTAGCTGCTTTATTCCAAAAAGCTTTCCTCCATTCACTCTCTGTTTCTAACTTTATGAGTTCATATACTCAAACCTCAGAACACTAGTAATAAGTTTTACATCATTATTGGGGAGAAAGAAAACAGTTCAGACCTAATTAGATGCAGTCCCACTAATTACGAACAAGCAAAGAAGCAAGTCTGCAGATAGTAGCTGCTCTATAAAGCAGCTAGCAAATTTTATTCATTTGTTTCACAGCATTTGTATAACTACATACAAACGATAACACGTGTCCATCCATATATGAAGAAATCCACTCTTAACATATTCAAAGATACGATAATCTGTGACAAGGTAGGTGACATTGTCACTAGGAAGCTCAATTTTGAAGGAGAAATGAAAATCTACGCACATTTTCCTAAACAATTCATTTAACATAACACTAATAAAAGAATTGAATGCTATTCAAATTAACGAATAAAAGTAATAGGAAAAATGCGAATGGATAAGTGTAAACAGTTTAACTCACTTGCGCTTTTGAACTTCACTGCATATATAATCGATCAACTGAACAACCGATCCTTTCTTGACTCGACCAGTCTTGACTTGGTCATTGAGCTGAGTAGCGAGCGTCGCGTGTTGCGTGAAGACGGAATCGGATATCAAAAAACGGTACCTCTCCTGAGCGCTCCCTATCGGCTTAATGTCGACGACCTGAACCAAAGGTTTGAGGTTCAGGTCGCCAGAGATGATCGCTGGCACGGCTTTGGGAGTGAGATTCACAGGCATCACGGATCTGGACTACGAAATTCAGATGAAATGAAAGAGAGAGCGAGAGAGAGAACCAGTCGAATGGCGGGGGCAGTTTTATAATCAATGAATTAACCGACTTTTATATTCGAATGCCAAATGTACCCCTTACTGTTACAGCTGAAATTACATTTATACCCACCAATTTCAAACCTATTAAATGCATTCTTTTATGAATTAATTGTTAAAAAAATCTACTGAAATTTGTTATAAGAGTACAAATTTTTAAAAACGACATTAAATGATCTAATTTTTAATTTATAATAAAATAAACTGATGCTAAATTTTTTGTTAATCTTAATGACTTGACGAGCTATGTCATATTAGTTTTTTTTTGTCACACACGTATTTATGTATGAAATTAATTATTTAATGAATTAAAATATCTAATTTCTCAAATTTCCTAAAATCCTAAATTCACTCACCACTGTTTTCATATGTTATATCGTGGATATGTCTTTGTTGTTGTCACTACTACGCTATTGCTATACCTTTTTGCTCTATTGTTGTGCACCTCTGTTCTTTGTTATTGTTACGCCTTCCTACTCTACCTCGTAATATTATGGAAATATAAGCTCAGATGTATCTCCTCCGTGCTCCCTTCTCTGCCTAGTAATGTAAACTTTGATGCCTTTTAGAGCACCATGCTGCTTTTCATATCTTTAAACTACTAGCAAGCAAAACCAATGCTTTGATAGTCGTATAAAATCGAATACTTAGATAATCAATTACTTCTAGTTACATCAATGGCTAAATTTTATCCATCAATCCATCGGTTTTTGCTACTTCAAGTAATATCGGGATGATAGTAGATTCTAGGACAATTTGAAACAACTATTTCTCACTTCTTATGCACATGGTTCACCTTTTTTTGGCACCAAAATGTATGAAAGAAGTGAAGTTATGGTGAGAGTTTCATATTTTTAGAGTTTCATATTTTTTATGCCTTTTCTTGTAGATCACAAGAAATTTATCTAATTAGGGCCTAGTGTCTACTATTGATTAACTTGCACAAAGAAAAGTTACTTTACTATACAATATCTTTCATTGGCACTCATGGAAATAAAGTACACTCACTTTCCTATTGACTTTTGTTGTATGTATATGGGCCAACTATATTATGCTTGCTTGGAATACTTAATTTACTTGCTGAGTTCAAATTAGAGATATGGAAATCAATCAAAATTGTAGTCATTTAGATGCTCTCATCAGTCACCCCATTGATTTTTAGGGAGAGGTTTGCTTTACAACTTGTGTTGAATCTTTTGGTCATATATATGATACAAGTCTTCTATATGAAAATTACATATCATTGTCTAATAGATGAAATTAATGAAATGCACACATATTGTTGACTAACTAATCATCTACTTGAAATGGTTCAGACAATTAATATATCAATTATTTATGCCTAGTTGTGGCCTGCGATATACTGAGTTATTAGGATGTATGCTAGGTAACCTTACAGATAAATATAGGCCAAGCCAAGAACAAAAATTTACCATATTTGGTTAGTTTCCTTGATGATATTTTTAAATGTATGAATCATATTTAAAACGCATATGTGAACATAAAGGTATATTATAGTAAGGAACTCATGTTTTACTTGTCTCTTAAAAGTTGAACAATACTCATATGGGCTATTGAACTACTTTTAGGTTTAAACATCTTATGTATTAAAGAAAAATATGGGTGAAAATAAAATATATGTAGCTTTTATTGCTTTTGCACCTACTATATACTTGATATGGAAAGAGTGTTAAGGTATTGTTAGTGGATTCAAGATGTCATTTATCGTTGTTTCAACAGTTTAACAGAACTTGAAAGGATACACTCTTGGTTTTTTTTCAATGGTAAAACGAGATTAATATTTTGTTGTTGTTGTTGTTATTATATAGAGTATATAATATAGTTATCATGATCCTTAGTAATTATTCAAATTTCCTATATTGATTGCCCCTCTTATGATGATAAGATGAGGCCGCTAAGGTCAAACGCTAAACCTAATATTGATCAACATTTTTATCAATGTAGGAACACAAATATGAGTATTACCCCTACAACTTTATCAATTCGTTAACACAAATATGAGTATTTCAATTATAGCCTTTTAGATGTTAATGTTATACAATTGATTAATGGTCATTCAAATTGTAGATGTCTTGTAGGTATGTAGTCTTAGTAAAAGAGTTGAAGGTTTGATACTACAAAAAAAGTTTTGTTAAACATCTTCTATGCAGGGGGGAAGACTTTTATTTGCAAGATTTACTAAGCACATAAAAAGTGAGTATATATATTTATTTATAAACATATAATAAACATGTCAAAATTTGATATAAATGTGATATTTTTGTTTTTATTTTTATTTTGTAGGTTCCATATGACTTTAAATCTTACATCTAATTAATCTTAACAAACATCAATCTTGAAATAAATACTCTTATTACTTTATATTCATGTCTCTAAACATTCCTAGTTGAGCGGTATAATCGGAATAAGATCTTGCATCTCAAATATGATAGTGAGGAATAGATTTTGGATGTCGAAGTAGTTAAATATCAAGTCATTTCTCAATTTCAACCAGTACACATGATTCTTAAGGCTCAGCGAGGAAGGATTGTACGCGCCTTGATGGGGATGGAGCTATAACCCCATTCTGATATCATCATTGGTTAAGAGAAAATACAGTAGTTGAAAAATGTAGATTTAAATTTTTCTAGGAACTCCCTAATGAGTTAGTTTATAACTATTTCTCTTAGCATGGCTGGCATTGGGACTGTCTAAGTTGTTTGCCTTCTTATACATGATATAAATTTTCCCTTATTCATCTAATAGAGGGCGAGATTGATTAAAACTATTAGATTTCATCTTCATTTCAGTTTGTTAGACCCCGAAATTTTTTTTATGATGTCACTAAGCATGGATTGTGATAATTATGTGTTTATGGCTTAGTTTGTTTAAATTGGGCATAATATTGGATAATTGAGTT
>JANVCQ010000231.1:14501989-14512855 GCA_025531925.1 Erythroxylum plowmanianum
CGATTCGTTTTAATTCGTATTCGATTTGGTTTCGCCTCTTTTGCCTTGTGATCCGATTTGCATACTTTGACTTTCGATTTATGTCCGTTCTTTCAAATTCGATTTCGTTCGTTTTCGCTTTCCGCCACTTCGTTTTCGTTTCCGTTCTCAGTTTTTCAGTTGGGGTCCAGTTTCGAGATCGGGTCTCAACATACACATTAAATTCATGTTAATAATATTCTAATTATTCCACAACTCACCACAAACTTGTTATCTGTAGCCAATTATGTTAAAGATAACTATTGGCTCATTGAATTTAATCATTTTGAGTATATTATAAAGAATATCAAAATCAAGATATTGCTTCTCGCAGTTTCCATCCACAATAATCTCTTCACAACGAAGTTTGCTTTGCACTTCAAAAATCTAGTTGCCTTTATATCTACTCCAACGTCACTCGATTTGTGGCATCAATGCCTTGGCCATATGTGTTAGTCTACATCATTTAGCTTATTAATCTTATATCATAAATCCTTGTATTTCTTGTCTTCAAGGACAAAGCATTTGCCTTTCTTTTCTATTATCATCTCATCTTTCTACACAACCTTTGCATCTTTTTCATTGTGACATTTGAGGACCATCACCATTATTATATCTTTTCAGCTATCGTTACTTCATCATTTTTGTTGATGACTTTAGTCGATATATATAGATATTTTTCTCAGCCTACAAATCTCATGTTTTGCCTATTTTTAAAATTTTAAAATTGTCATTGAAAATCTTTTCTCTACCACCATTAAAACCTTTCAGTATGATGGAGCTTTTAAACTCATCAAAGACGCCTTTGCTAAATATTTCACTACTTATAACATCAACTATCATATCTTTTTCCCCCATACGCCCAACAAAATGGTCTCGGTGAACGTAAAATCTGTCATATTACTGAAACAATACTTACTCTTCTTCTTTATGCCTCTCCCTTAAGACCATCTAGTTTGAAGCCTTTTCCATTCTTGTGTATCTTATTAACTTATTACCTACTTATGTTCTTCATCATAAGTCTCCTATTGAACCATTTTTTCTTTATAAACCAAATATTTCTCATCTTCATGTTTTTAGTTACATTCGTTTCCCTTGTATAAATGTTATTTGTCTTGACAAACTAACACCAAAATCTATTCCATGTGTTTTTCTCGGCTGTTACTCTCAATACAAAGGATATCCCTGCTTTAACCCCATAACTTCTAAACTTTACAAACCCCATAACTTCTAAACTTTACACCTCTATCATGTTCATTTGCTTAAAATATGTTTCCTTATGACACCACTTCTCCTATTATTTCATCTTCCCCTTCTTCCTCCCTCATATCCTTACTTTTACCATTTAACCCATCTTTCTCCAGTACTCCTTATATTTCCTCTATAATTCTTTTGCCTCTATCATCATACCACATGATCATACGTACCTATGATTAAACATGTATTCCTCAAATCTTTTCTAACTATGTCACTTATTCTACCTTTACCACAACCCCTTATGCTCCTGATCTTGCACCTTTCACTCAAATCGACAAAATTTTCCACTTGTGCTAAGCCATATTTGATGAGTTCAATACTCTTTATCATAACCACACATGTACTCTTGTTCCTCCATCATTTGATGTCAACATAGTTGGTTATAAATGATTATTTTATACTAAAAGAAATCGTGTGGTTTCAATCAATGATACAAAGTACGCATTTTTGTCAAGGGATATCACTAAGCTCTAAGCATTGATCACACTAACATATTTAACCATGTTGTAAAAGTCACTATCGTTTGCATTATTCTCACTCTGGCTTTCCATCATGATAAGTCAGTTTGACAACTTGACGTGAATAATGTCTTTTTTTATGATCATCTTTACGAACCAAATTTCATGTCTCATCCTCCTAGTTTTTTGGATCCTCACCATTCCATGTATATTTGTCGTCTTCACAAAGCTCTCTATGATCTCAAACAAGCTAATAGGGCTTGGTTCCATTGATTGAATTAGAAGTTTCTTGAGCTTAACTTTGCTTCATCTAAGTTTGAAACCTTTTTGTTTCTTCACATCACCTCTTCTCACATAACCATTCTTTTAGTTTAAGTGGATGATATCTTGGTTATAGGTTCTTCATGATCCTTTATTACCTCTCTTGTTTATGATCTCAACTTAACTTTGTCTATTAAAGATTTAGGACTCATTCATCACTTCTTTGGCATCAGAGTCATTAACACACCTGATGGTCTTCTCCTTACCTAAATTAAATACACTAAGGACCTCCTCCTTAATACAAGCTTTCATAAATCCAAACCTACCACTACACCCATTACCTTTACCCTTCCTACATCCAAAAACTAAGGCCATCCACTTCTTGATTCTGTTGAATATCGTCGCATTGTTGAAGCCCTCTAATACCTTTACTTTACTCGTTCTGATATTCAAATCATCGACATTCACTAGACTACAGTTAAATGGATTCTACAATATCTTCACTCTATATCATCTTATGACATTTCCTTTACCAAATCCTCCTCTCTTACCTTACATGCTTATTGTGATACTGACTATGCTAGTTGTCCTAATGTCGTTGCTCTATGATTAGCTATTATATATTACTTATGCCTAATCTCATCTCTTAAAATGCTAATAAACAACTTACTATTACAAGATCTAGTATTGAAGCTGTATGATGTAGTATTGCTTTCACCACTGCTAACTATGTTATATCACCTCTCTACTTAATAAGATAGGCTTGTCTCATATTACACTAACTCTTTGGTGTGATAACATTAGTGCCACCTATCTTACTATCTTTCTAGTTTCTCATGCTCGTACAAAGTATTTTATGATCAAAATTAATTTTGTTCATGACTTGGTCATCAACAAAGTTCTCTTCATCAAGCATATCTCTTTTGCTAACCAAACTGCTGATATGATGACTACAGGCTTGCCTTCTTCTACCTTGTATCTATTATGAGACAAGCTCACAATAGCATGTCATCATGAGCTTAAGCGGGTTAATAATATATGATCTTTGCACAATCATAACAAATATGATCTGCTACTAATAAGGATAACATTATTTCCTTGGTCATGCATCAATCTTTTTTGTTGTATACTCTCTCTTGTCTTGTACCTACAAATGTATATATATTAAGGTACCAAATCTTTCCTAACAAAGTGTGAAAAAACAAAGAACACATTTCCAATTTCCCTATCTCTCCACTTCTTATGAGTAAAGAGTGCTTTACGTGAGAAACTTTAGAAAAATTTAGGCTTACTAGTGGAAAAAGGTTATTAAAATGCGCTTGTGGATATAAGCACTGAGATACTAAGAATAATCAATAGTGATATCTGCAAGATAGTAATAAGCACTAGGTGCTCTGTTAAAGATAGCAAGGTTAAAATATGTGGAGAGCAAGGGAATGCGGACTTTGAGCTTGTAAGAAATTTGACTATAGTTGAAATGTTTGGTCTTCTTCACAAGTTGGGTTATTGGATATGTGAAAAACAACTTCATAATGTATACATTAAAAAAACTTCATAATGTAAATATAAGGTGTCTTAAGTTGATGGAGAAATTAATGAAGGAGCACTAGGAGAGAGTAATAAGAGATAATGGCCATAAAACACAAGAGAAAGATTTAATGGATACTCTGTTGCAGCTTGCAAGTGTATAAAGATGGAAGATCACAAGTTAGGATTACGAGAAATATTATAAAGACTCACGTAGGACAACCAATAAACTATACTATTCTACGACAACAGCTAAGTGTAATCGTTGGAAAATTTTATTTAAACGAGGAGCCTTTTTTTTAGATGTTTTAGGAATTTTATTATTTATTATGTATTTTTAAATGCTAATTTCACATGTAATAATTGTAGTGCATATGTAATCAACGTGGTAAAGAAGATATCTAATATGGTTAGTCATATCAACACAATTAACAAGAGATATAACAATGAGTTATTTTTATGAAATATTAAAAATTAAACCATTTTAGCATCATTTTAAAAGTTGGAACTAATATTATAAGATAAATTATAAAATAGTGAGATAAGGTTTCACAGTAATTACTATAACCTGTTAAAATCTTTAGCCTTTTCTTTTTCCTCCTCTGTTTTTGGAGATCAACCAATTAACGCAAGCCCAATCCACTGACGAAAGCAAGCCCAACTTTAGGGCAACGAACATAACACCATCAAAGCACTCTCCGACACTCATTGGTCGACGATGTTTTGTCTGAATCTGAGATCAGCCACCTCTGTGCTTCACTGTCGCTCCCCATTTTCCCTCACTCTCCCACCTCCCAAACACCGCCCAAACCTCTCCTTCCCCTTCAAGCCCTACGTCAAAATGTCAGCAACCCCAAAACACACCGTCGAACACATCGTCCTCTTCAAGGTCAAAGACGACACAGACCCCACCAAAGTCCACTCCATGATCACCAATCTCAACGGTCTGACTTCTCTGGATTCCGTGCTCCACCTCAGCGCCGGTGCGCTCCTCCGCACCAAATCCTCCCCCTTCCCGTTTACTCACATGCTCCATAGCCGCTACCCCTCCAAAGACCATCTCTCCACCTACTCTGCCCACCCTAGCCACGTCTCCGTCGTCAAGGAATTCGTCCTCCCCATCTGTGAGGACGTCATGGCCGTCGACTGGATCGCTGACGACCTCCACGGTTCGGTTTTGCCGCCGCCGGGGTCGGCCCTGAGGGTGACGTTCTTGAAGCTGAAGGAGAACTTAGGGCAACAGGTGAAAGATGAGATTTTGGGGGTTATTAAAGGGATTAAGGAGAGGATTGGTGGTGTTGAGCAAATCACCTGTGGAGAGAACTTCTCTCCGGCCAGAGCTAAGGGCTATTCGATTGCGTCGCTTGCGGTTTTTGGGGGTGTGAGTGAATTGGATGCTCTGGATTCGAAGGAAGAGTTAGTGAATGTTGAGAAGGAAAAGGTTAAGGATTACTTAGAGAGCGTTATTGTTGTTGATTACCAATTGCCGGCGTCGTCGCAAAGTGCTAGCCTTTGATGACATTTGGCTTTGTAAGGTTTTATTTACCGATCTTTCATAGAGTCTCGCACTTTAAGATGTTAAATAATTACATTTCTTTAGAGCGCAGTCTCTAATGTGTTATGCTTTTTCTCCATTCCGCTTGTTTTCTCATGCGGATTAGTCACTGGGCCTAGTTGCTTTTCATGTAGGTTCCGGTGCTTCGTATGAATCAGTGCTTGCAGATGACAAATGCCACCAAAAGTGGTTATGATCTGGTTTATGAATCAATGATTGAACTTTTTAATTGCAAAGGATAAGAATACTCCTAGGAAATCTAGTTGTTCTCTCTGAAGATTATCCTCCCTTTGAGGCTTTTGGTTCTTTATATTCCTTGATCAACTAAGATTTATTTGAATGGTGTACTAATTCGGTTCAATTTGATAGTATCTAACAAGGCGTAGAAAGGTGTAAACTTCTGCCTATGTGTGTGTTGCGGTCAGTTTGGCTTTGCTTTGACTTATTTGAGTCAATGGATGGATACATTGTTTCATCCATAACAGAGTGGGTTGGCTAGTTCGTGCTCTGCATGGAATTGTGCCAGATATAGCTTGATAGTGGATAACTTGGTCCTTACATACTAAAGCTTTTGTTTGCTTTTCAGTTTGAAGCAAGCATATTTACTTCCACAACATATGCTTTTTGAAAAATTTTGAGTATTCCCCTTCCCCGTGCGGAAGAAAGATTCTGATTTATTCTTTGTTTTTCTGTACCAACTATGCTAACTGTATCTCGCTTATATCACCCTGTTTATCCATGGTTCAGTTTATATCCTTGCATGTGTAGCAGTAAAGTTGACAATTTCTAATATGAAAATGCCAATTTATGTGATAATTCCCATTTCTTTTCTGGGATTTTGATTTTGTTGTTCAGCTCTTTTTTTTTAATCATTTTGATAGAGACGGGTTCGCAATACTAAGATTCCAAGCAGACTTCAAACTTCAGCCTTTTTTCCTTTTCGCTCTTCCCTTCTCGTATAAATGTTTGTTAGACCACGAATACTCGGCTCAAGTGCTCAACTAGAGCATTACCAAACTAGTTGGACTCACTAGAAGTGATCTTATTGGAATTTCTTTTACCAACTGCTGCGAATTTCTGCACATCGTTATCTGTTAACATTGCATTATGGCTTTTGGTGTAGTTGCTCTAACTAAATTGTTTCAGAGCCATTTGTTGTGATTTACGCAGGATCCATTGTGGGTTATTTTGGTTATATTTGTGCGCTTTTACGTCTGTTTACGAAAAGGTTCTGCTTTGTATTTGTCGTCAGTTCCTTGGTTGACTGATGATAAGACATAATAATAATTGGAAGAAAGGGGGGAAATCCCAGAAAGAAAAGATCACAAGGGTGATGTACAAAGGCTAAGGTAGATATCATATACAGTGTCCAGAGTAGTTGATCAAGATGATGAACATTAATACAGTGTCCAAAGTAGTTGATCAAGAACCTTAACTGGGCAAAGATTTTTCCTGTGAGCCTATACGAGCCAGAAGCACTGATTTCTCAATGAAATGGAAGAGAGACCTAGTGGCCTTCCTTTCTATGATCATCGTAGTTTATAATGGACAATTTGGTATAAAATTGTCTTAGGTGCACCCGAGTCCGGAGTTTGATTTAATGATGGAAGGATGTTCAGTCCTGTTAACCTTTATAATGGCATACAAAACTGCTTCAGAAGTTTCCCTGTATGTATATCATTAATCCTAATATCAAAATGTAAAGTAGACCAAAATTACCTTTAACGTTGAAATTCATTGCTAAAGGATCTTTGCGTAATTGAACATAAGTTTGTTCTAACTTGAAATTATAAAACACTTGTCGCTTTTGAATTTACGTCTTGTGCGGTGATGTTAAAAGAGTGTTTCTTAGAGGGATCCAAACTCTAATAACGAAGAGGCAGTTGCCGTGGGAACCAAACTTGAAATTACCATGCAAACAAATCTTGCAGCGTTGCATGGTTAAAATTCCTGTGAAGGATGACTTAATTGAAGAAAGAAGGTATAATAAATAGACGGCCTACTACTGCTAAGGTAATGATATGGACCAATTCTCATACCAAAAAGAGTAAAAGGTAGCTCGATCAGCGAAGGCGATGTAATGTACTTTTATCCTTCATTCATAATCATCATGGTTAGGTAATAGTCGTACGCAGACCATTGGGTGGACTGAAGGACAGATATGAAAAATAGTTAGTTTAGCTACTGCCTGTACAACATCAAACCTTCCAGTGCCTCGCACACTTGTTTTTCTTCAGTTGTCCTTTATCATACTTTCATGTCATTCATCAAAAGTAACACTAGCACTTGAGTTTTAACGTTTTACTAAGAATGCAAGAGTCATCAGTTACGATAAAATACTAAATAACAAATCCAAGTCTCTCTGCGAATTTCAACGTTTTTTCTTTTTACTTTTTGTAAGCTGTAGTCCCTTCATTAGAATTTAATGGGGTTGTACTATTAACTAGAGAAATTCTACTAATTAAGTACAATCAAACTGGTATGTGGTATGATACGAGAATTTTAAAAAGCTAGGAAGAAGTAGATAATCACAAGAAGAAAATTGAGCTAATTCTGTCCACAATGTTATTCCTTCATAACAATCTGATATATATATAAGTAAAGAAATCAGAAAGGGATGGCGCTCACAACAAAATAGGAAATAGTGAGCTCACTCACGATTACAACTGGAAATGCAAAATAATGGAAAGTGGGGCTTGCCCACGATTACTACTGAAACTGCAAAATAATGGAAAAGTGCATCCTAAAACTAAGCAAGTATCGTGGACTAAGTTTGCTGCCCTCAACTAAACCACGTAGATCAAGTCGTGCATATGTTGAGGAGTGACCCACGTGCAGTACCTATCATTCCATCCCGTTGAAACTGTCCTTGTCCTCAAGGACAAACTCTGGATAGGACCGCAAAAAACGTCTATAATTTTTCCACGTCGCATCAGAAGCTTCGGTTCGTTGCCAATGAACGAGCACTTCGGTGTAGGGACAATAACGACCTTTTTGAACAACCCGCTTATCTAAGATCCGAGCAGGTGTGGGTAATGGACTGGACTCGTCATCTACTGGAGGTAGCTCAGGTAAAGGATTAAGTCGGGTTCCCAAGTGTTTGTGAAGCAAACTAACATGAAACACGTTGTGATTTGAGCTCCTTCGGGAAGATGAAGTTGATATGCCACGGGGCCTATTTTTTCCAAAATTTCATAGGGTCCATAAAAACGAGCAGAGAGCTTGAGGGAACCTCGAAAAACAATAGACTTTTGCCGATACGGCTGAAGCTTGAGATACACAAAGTCACCCACCATGAACTGAACCTCCCTTCTTTTTTTGTCTGCTTGCATTTTCATGCGATCTTGGGCCAGTCGAAGGTTCCATTTTAAGTCTCGCATAATCTCATCCCTGGTTTTGAGAAAATCATCTACTGCTACAATTTTGGTAGTACCTGGAATGTAAGAAGTGAGTGATGGTGGAGGACGTCCATAGACAATCTCGAAGGGGGTGAATTGAGTGGCTGAATGTATACTAGTATTGTAACTGAGTTCGGCCCATGGAAGCCAGTCAAACCACTTCTTCGGACGTTCACTTGTAAAAAACCTCAAATATTGTTCCAATATGCGATTGGAGACTTTGGTTTGTCCATCTGTTTGAGGATGGTAACTAGAGCTCATTAGAAGTTGCGTTCCCTGTAATTTAAACACTTGATCCCAGAAGGCGCTGGTGAATATCTTGTCTCTGTCACTAACAATAGTTTCCGGGATTCCATGTAAAAGGACAATATTATGCACAAATGTTTTAACCACGTCAGTAGTAGTGAATGGGTGATTTGTAGGAATGAAATGGCAATATTTAGATAACCTATCTACTACCACAAGGATCACCGTATAACCATTGGAAGAAGGAAGCCCCTCCACAAAATCTGCTGATATCTCTGACCAGATGCATTTTGGTATTGGAAGAGGCTGAAGGAGACCAGCTGGCTTCATTGCTTCGTATTTATTGCGTTGGCAGACAGAGCATTCCTTAATGAACTGTTTCACCGTTTGCTGCAAACCAAGCCATGTGAAGTCCCTTTTAATTCTAGCCAACGTCTTAAGATACCCAAAATGGCCTCCTGTAGAAGTAGAATGACACTCAACCAGTAAAGAAGGAATTAAAGTGCATTTAGGATTAAGATAAATCCTATTTTTATGATAATAAACCCCGTTTTTAAACAACAGTTCACTCCCAAGATTATCTTTGCATTTGGCTTCTGTGTAAAAAGGATCTGACTTCACTTCTTCTTGTAATTTCACCCACCACTCGGCAACTAGAAGTGAGATCACTGACATGTTGCACTCGCTTCGTCGTGACAGTGCATCTGTGCCTTGGTTTTCCTTGCCCTTGCGATATTCAATTTTGTAGTCGTATCCAAGGAGCTTCGGCAACCACCTTGCTTGGGTAGGAGTCGTGATTCTTTGTTCCAAGAGAAACTTAAGGCTCTTTTGATCAGTTCGAACCAGAAAAGGACGTCCCAAAAGATAGGGTCGCCACTTGCGGATTGCCTTAACAATGGCAAGCATTTCTTTTTCATATGTGGAAAGATGAAGTGAGGCTCCTTTTAGAGCTTCACTGTAATATGCGATGGGGCGTTGTTCTTGAGATAGTATGGCTTCGATTCCGTAACCACAAGCATCACTCTCTACAACAAATTCTTTAGTAAAATCGGGTAGAGCTAGGATTGGTGGCGTTGATAACGCTAACTTGAGTTGTTCAAAGGCTTTAGCTGCATCTGTATTCCAAGAAAATCCATTCTTTGTTAGTAACTGAGTAAGTGGAGAAGTCATACCTCCGAAATGCTTGATGAACTTGCGATAGTAACCCACGAGGCCCAAAAATCCTCTAACCCCTCTCTGCGTTTGTGGTTCTGGCCATTCCAGTACTGTCTGGATTTTTCTTGGATCCATTGCCACTCTTTTTTCCGAAATTATGTGTCCCAGATAGTCAACTTCCTTGACTCCGAATTGGCATTTGCTGATTTTAGCAAATAACTGCTGCTCCTGTAATATTCTTAGTGCTTGCCCCAAGTGTTCAAGATGCTCCACCCAATTCCTGCTATAAATCAAAATATCGTCAAAGAAGACAAGTATGAATTTCCGCAAATAAGGGCCAAAGATCTCATTCATCAATGCTTGGAAAGTAGATGGAGCATTTGTGAGTCCAAAGGGCATGATGATGAACTCGTAGTGGCCTTTATGGGTGCGGAAAGCAGTTTTGTGGATGTCTTCTTTATGAACTCGGATTTGGTGGTATCCTGATTGCAAGTCCAATTTAGAGAAAAATTTGGAGCCATGTAATTCATCTAACAATTCGTCAATGACCGGAATTGGAAATTTATCTTTGATGATTATCTCATTTAAGGCCCTATAGTCAACACAAAATCTCCAGCTTCCATCTGATTTTTTTACCAACAACACTGGTGAAGAAAACAGACTGCGACTTGGGCGAATTAATCCTGTGGTGAGTAACTCTTGCACCATTTTCTCAATTTTGATTTTTTGGTAGAAGGGATATCTGTAAGGTCTGACGGAGACAGGTTTGTTGTTGGGTTGTAAGGGTATATGATGATTGGGGTTTCTATTTGGGGGTAGGTTTTTTGGTTCGGAGAAGATTTGTTGGTAGTGTTGGAGAAGAGGTTGAACATCTGTGTGTATGGTTGGTTGAGGGTAAGGTTCGATTGGTGCCACCTGCAAAAATAAACTAGATTCAAGCATTATATTACATTCTCTCATGGAGAGAGGTCCTGCTTTTCCAGTTTTGATG
>JANVCQ010000231.1:14513793-14528151 GCA_025531925.1 Erythroxylum plowmanianum
ATATCTTCAATGGCAAACATTTGAGGCTTGATGCACCTGTGACCTAGTGTGTATTTGTCGTCGCAATAGTAACATAATCCCTTCTCCCTTCTTTCTTTTGCCTCTTGTCCAAAGATTCGTTGAAAGGGTGGTGGAGACTCGCTGTTGGTGGCGGTCTTGGAGTTCGGAGGTGGTCCCAACAAACTCGATTTTGGATTGCTTTTGTTAGTCCATGAAGTTTTTGCAACTGTGGCATTTTTTTGTTGTAGGGACTATTTTTCTTCCACAACCCTTGCCACCTCGATGGCTTTTGTCAATGTACGGGGATTTAGCAGTTTGGCCTCCAATCGTATGTTGTCTTTGAGTCCTGCAATAAAGGAACTAACCAAAAAAGATTCGGGTAAGTCATAATCTCGGTGATAAAGTCTTTCAAACATTTCCTGATATTTTTCCACTGTAGTGGTCTGCCGCAAACGAGTCAGTGCTTCACCAAGGTCGTCATAGTCGGTGGGGCCGAATCTCTTGATTACGGCTGTAGTGAACTCGTCCCATGAGATGGGTCCTTGAAACTTGGTTAACCACCTATGCCATTGGAGTGCGATTCCTTCCAAATGAAATGATACGAGGTGCATTTGGTCCTGCGGTGGAATTTCCTTGAATGAGAAATATTGTTCCGCCTTGTATGTCCAACCTTGCGGATCACTACCATCAAATGTAGGAAATTGGAGTTTCATATGCTATCGACTACTGTGGGTGGTTGAGTTGCTGTTTTGTGAATTTTGCAAGTTTAAATTTTGGTGAGGTGGTGGCGTTTGGTAAGGTGGAGGATTTTGTTGGGGTGGTGCGGTACTGCTGTTGCCATAGTTACCAGTGGCAAAGGGGTTCTCATCTTGTGTAGTATTTGAAGGTTTGATAGTGGTCTCAATGTTTTGGAGTTTGGTGAGGATGGTTTCAAGTGTGGCATGGAGATGGTGGATACTGGATTCATGTCGTCCTAAAACTTCTTGAGTCTTATTACGAAACTCGGCATTAGATTGGTTTTGGGTATTCATTTGGAAACCTGTCTCTGATACCAATTAATAAGGGCTTTAGGAGAGCCACATCCAAAAGCTAGATTATGCAAGTAGAGAGTCCAAAGTCCTTATAAATCTCATATCAATTTTGTATTTAATCAATATGAGATTCAACTCCCATACCTTACAATTAGATCAAACCGTAACATGATATTCTGTATTCTTGTACTTTTTAAGTACACAAATTTTACATAACAGTAATAAAACAAATTGGAAATATATATAGACATCATGTCTTTGATAATGACCCGACCCAACTACAAACTATGTCAGTGAATATATGTGGCTTTTGTCTAAACGTTTTTGCATAATCTGTGAGCTAGAGATATGTGTATTGTTTCCAACTTTGTGATGCAAGATCGATATTACAGTTTATTATCTTCACTCTGGATTCCTAAATTCCCAAAAATAACTAATTTACACTCAAGTTTCTCATAGCATGTAGTACGTTATCAAGAGAACACTCTTAGTAACAGCCTTATTTCGAGCGCTGAAATATACTTTGGTCAAATAACTATGATAAACGAGCGTTGGAGATTTGAAGAAGACAAGACGCAGTGGGGACATGACTTTTACTGGGAAAGAACAACGTACAAAGTGAGTGCCATATTTGCAGGCTTACGTATTAACTAATTGACCCTAAAGATCAGCGACTACATGTGAAGTGGGTAAAACATGTCCCACTATCTTTACCACTTTCTATCTAAATATTTCAAATACAAAACACAATGGCCTGGTCTGGTCAGGTCAGGTTAACAAATAAGAAAAAAAATTAAAAAATAGCAGATCATTAACTATGGATTGTTCGTCGTCCATAGATCATGCTGGATTCAGTCACTTTAGACCAGTGATTCCAATCCGATTGATTTCTTTTTCTTCAAAACAGCCAAAGGTAAATCAGACATCACCGGCTTAGCAGACAGCCAACCAGAACTGTCTTTTCTCGGAAGGTTAGGCACTCCAATGTCTTATTCTTTTTGGTCTTCCTCTCAAAGGGCTCGCCGTTGAAGAGGATGCCAGCGTTGTTTACTCGTAAGTTACAAGAAATGTACAGCATGGAAACTGCAAGAACTCAGATTATAATTAATTTACAACTATCAACACTCCAAAAGTGGTGATTATTTTTGTCGCGTTAAATAAACTTTATGATCAGAAACTCTTAGTTGAGGTAGTCCCATCTGAAAAGATTCGTATCTAACACGGACAAGCAATATCTGCTGTAGAAGTCCCATCCCACTTGCCTGATGTCGAACAACCACCTTGTTAATTAGCTCCAGGAACAGTAACCTAATTGTATAGGACAATGGTTTTGCGTTTGAAAATTTCATGTCCAGAGACAACAGCGCAATTCAAGATGGCCTTCCATAATTCACCTTACAGTATGTTGGGGGACAAACAACATCTCTCAAAACGACCGACCAAATATTAACGATAATAAAGATCTCTTTAAGTTACAACAGTATAAATAATATGAAAATGAAAAATTAAATGATGAAACAACTACTAAAATTTAATGTAGAAATACTTTCAATGCAGAGGAAAAGTTACAAAGCAAACGGATAAATAAATCCAATAAACTCAATAAGAATTTACAAAAAAAGTTGATCTCAATTTTAATAATGAAACTAAAGTTGATATCACAATCAAGAATCATTCAAAACAATCCGAAAAATAATTAAATAAATATGAGAATATAACACTCTTGATTTTCTCTTTGATCTTCTTCACTTTTGGACATTGTGGTTGCACTTTTTTCAAAAACCTATGTCTTTTTCTCTTTTATATCACGAAATAAAATTTACAACAAAGCTCATGCCTATTTCTAGGAACCACTTTAGTTAGCATATCGATACCATTCAAATCTGTATGAACCTTCTTCAATGTTAACTATTGCTCTTATATCATGAACATTAACCAATAATATCTGACGTCTATGTTATTTGTACAGAAATGATACCTAATATTTTTACTCAAGTTAATAACACTTTGACTTTCACAAAACATTACTCAATCTTCTCGTTACATATCTAATTTTCAAAGGAAACTTTTTAATCAGAGCATCTTCTTACAAGCTTCCACTATAGTTACATATTTTGATTTAGTCGTAAATAGAGTCACGCACTTTTATAGCTTGGATTATCATAAGATGACTCCTATGCAAACTTGAATAGAAAACTTGAAGTATATTTTTTTTCTATCAAGATCTAGAACCATATCTCCATTCGTAAAGCCTTCTATAGTTGACTCACCACTACCAAAGCAGAAACTCCACTTCGATGTGCTTATCAAGTATATTATAATCCATTTCATTGCATTCTAGTGAACTTTTCCTAGATTTGACAAGAATTTGCTCACCATCCCAATAACTTGAGCAATATTTGACATTGTGCACACTATTACATACATTAAATACTCTACTACAAATCAATATGAAATAGAGGACATACCATATTTTTCCTTTTCTTTTGAGGGACATGCAGGTTTACATAGCTTGAATTGATGCCAGTGGTATGCTAACTAGCTTGACATGATACATATTGAACCTTTTTTGTCACTTGTTCAATATATTTATCCTTAGACAACCACAATCTCCTATTAATTCTATCATGAGTTATCTCCATGCTTAAAATCTGCTTTGTAGGTCCGAAATCTTTCATATCAAAAGATTTGGAAAATTCTTCCTTTAACTTTCTATTATCTAATTGTCTTGACCCATAATCAGCATATCATCAACATAAAGAAGAAGAATAATGACGTTCTCACTTGACCCATAATCAATATAAAGAAGAAGAACAATTAAGTTCTCACCTGAGAACTTCTTAAAATACACGTAAGCATCGACATAAGTTTTTTTTGAAATTATGACCAGTCATGAAGGAATCGAACTTTCGATACTACTACCTTGGAGCTTGTTTTAAGCCATATAGAATTTTTTCCAACTTACAGAACATGTTTTCCTTGCCTTTAGCTTTGAAGCCTTCTAGCTGCTCCATGTATATTCCCTCTTTCAAAACCCTGTACCAAAAGGCTATTTTAACATCCAAATGTTCGAGTTCAAGATCCAAATAGGTAATTAGATCCAAAACTGTTCGGATTGAGGTCTTCTTGACTGTCAGTAAAAAGATTTCATTAAAGTCAGTACCCTTCTTTTGAATGAATCCTTTCACTACTAGCCTCGCCTTGTACTTGACCAGCTTGTTACCATCTCTCTTTATCTTGAACACCAACTTGTTCTTCAATGCCTTTTTTCCTTTTAGAAACTTTACAAGCTTGTGTTTATTATTCTTATTAATAGAATCCATCTCTTCCTTCATAGCTACGAGCAAAAGATCTTTGTCTTCACGAGATGAAACTTCTTGCACATTTTCAGACTCCCTCTCAGTAGTAAGTAGTAGGTACTCAAAACTTGGATACCTTGTGGAAGGTCTTTTATCCCTTGTTGACCTTCAAAGTTATGTTTCATCAACTATTGGATCCAGCTGCTCTCCCTACTTATTATTCTCAATATATTCTTTTTCCATTATTGTCTGGATGTGATTCATGTAGCTCATCAATATTAAATTATATTTGATCACCACCAATGTGTGCTTGGTCACGCACTTCCTCTTCTTCACCTATAGATTGATCGATAGTCAAAAGAATTGGCAAAGAGCCAACTATGCCATCTAATGAGCTACAATATGATGGTTTATCTGCACCAGAAGATAACTTTGCCATCTAATGAGCTACAGTATGACGTCTAAGCTCTTGACCACCTTTTCTTCTCTAGGTCATAAGTCCGAAGCCAAATTGATCACCACCATATCCAACAAAGATACAAGGTATTGACTTTGAGTCAAGCTTCTTTCTTTGATCCTTGGGTACGTGTCATAATAACTTGCAGCAAAAAACTCTCAAATGATGATTTGTGGATCTTTGCTAGTCCATGCTCTCTTGAGAATCCCAAAATCCAATGAGACTAAGAGAGCTGGATTTATCAGATAAACCACAGTTCAACTGCTTCTCCCTAAAATATCTTTAGTAACATAAATGTTTTGAGCATGCAAAAACCTTCCCCATAATGGTTTTGTTCATCCTTTCAATAACTCCATTATGTTGTAGAGTCTCTGGTTCAGTTTTCTCATGTCTGCTGTCATATGATGTACAGTATTCTTTAAGCACCTTAGATATATACTCCTCTCTATTGTTTGCTTATAGGCACTTCAGCTTCCTCTGAGCTTCCCTTTATACCAAAACATGAAACTTCTTGATGGTTTCAAATACTTGACTCTTAAAGTTCAACATGTATATACCCAAATATTCCTCGAAGTATCATTAATAAATGTAACAAAATATTTGTTAGATTCTAGTGACTCCTCCTTAATAGGACCACAAACATCTGAACGCACTAACTTTAATAACTCCGAATTCCTTATAGATCTTCTCTTGAAAGAGACTTTATGATACTTCTCAACCAAGTAATGATTGCAAGGAATAAACAGTTGTGAGTTCTTAATTAGTATAAGGGATTTTTCAGTTAGTAACTTTAATCCCTTCTCACTCATATATCTCAATCGTCGATGCCATAGATTTGGTGAAGTTTCCTCTTTATTTGTGTATACTTATCCATTGCCATACACCTTTAAATGTGTCTTGTACAGCTAGCAACATAACTCTCCTCGGGCAACCATCATTGCGCTTTAGATAGTTTCCACTTTCTATCCCTAAAAGTGTGATGAAAACCTTTTCGATCTAAAATAATTTTTTATAATATATTTAGCCTTAAATCAAGGATGTGTCGTATATCTCTCAAGTTCAATAAGCATACGACTTTTTTTTGAACCTGGATATCACCCACATTGACTATCTTAGCAAAACTTTGATTTCTCATCTTTACACAACCAAAATCTCTACTCTTGTAATTTGAGAAGTACTCCACCTTTGGAATACAATAATATATGTTCCCGTATCAATCAACCATTCAAAACCAAAATTGTTGACTAGAAAGCATTCACTAGTTATATAAACTAGGGACACCTCATCATTCGTATTTAAAGTAGTTGCAGCTATACTCCTATCATCATCGTCATCATTTTGATGAGCTTCCTTTTTCTGATCCCTCTTCCACTTATAACAGAATCTTTTAACGTATTTTGACTTATAGTAATAGTGACATGTCTTCATGTCTTTGTGACCTCTAGACTTTGAACTATTTTTAAACTTGTCACAACTATTAGGGTCCCTACTCTTGTTCCTTCCCCTACTTTCTGTCACAAAAGCTTGCAAGTTTCAGTTCTAATCTCCTTTCTCTGATTTCTTCATTAAATATACTTTCTTTGATTACATTTAAAGATAATACACCTTTAGGAGTTGAGTTGCTAATTGTCACTACTAGTATTTCCTAGCTATCTAGTAATGTCCTAAAAATCACTTAGATGTTCTAACACTGATTTTCTAGCCTTTAACTTCAAATTCACAACCCTTTTAACTAGAGAGCCCTTGTTATGAATAGTTTTCCTTTCATACAAGGCTTTTATCTTCTTTAATAGCTTAAAAGGATATGTTTCTTAAGACACATAGTTGAATATCCTGATATCAATCTATTGTCTTAATTATAGTGCCCAGAGTTTTCTATTTTATCTTTTCTCATTCTCTGACTGATATCTTTTTAGGTTTTGAAAGAACATCATCCTTCACACATCTGTTCATATCAATAGGATCAAAGGGGTCTTTGCAATACAGATAGGTTCTCTATCATGAGTCTCCATATCGAGTAATTTGATGATGTTAACTTGACCATAGAGTTGTTTTCACCTTCCATTAGGATGACTCTAATACTACTTGTTATGAGACAAATAACTCTCTAAATGATTAGCCAAATATTAACAAGAAAGATTTCTTTAAGTTATAACAGCATAAATAATATGAGAATAAGAAATTAAGTGATGAAATAAACACCAAGATTTAGCATAAAAAACCCTCCGATATAGAGGAAAAAATCATGGAGCAAATTGACAAATAAATCTACTAAATTAATCAGGATTTACAAGAAAAGTTGATCTCTCACCCTCCTAACAACAAATTGTCTCACAAAGTTTTAAGATTGAAATTAAAGTTGATGTCATAATCAACCATCAATCTCTAATCTCAAAAACAATCAAACAAAGATGAAATACAACAATCTTTGCCCTCACTCTATTTTTTGTTTTACCTCACTTTTGGACGTTGTGGTTACACTCTCTTCGAAAACTTGCATATTTTTCTCTTTTATATCATGAAATAAAAATTTCTATCAGTTTATCTTTTCAGTACTGTCTCATTTGCAAACATACACGGTTACATAGAGTTACATAGTCTCCATACACAGTCACGTATCTTCACATCTTTACGGAGACTTATACAGTTGATCTAAATAGTGGTATAAGTCAAGACATGAATCATAAAGCCGTCTCAACACGATATGTATCTACATATTGGATTTGGCTAATCTAGGCTTTATTAATGGTTAACAAAGGAACAGCGGGGAAGTAACTACAAGAAGAATTAGGAAAAGAAAAGGACATTGAAAAAGCTATCTCTTAACAAATGCAAGGGTAAACTGGTGGCCAACTACCAGTTTAAAAACGTGAAACCAAAAAGGGTAGCAATAATGCATCCGATAATAAGTAGGCAGAGAGGCTGTTGTTGCTAAAAGTAAACGTCAAACCTTCAATAATAGAGATAAGGATGATGAAGACAGCTTCATGTATATGACATGTAAAACGCATGCAACGTAACCACGAGCAATAGCTTTCAGAATTCACAACC
Organism: Erythroxylum plowmanianum; assembly: GCA_025531925.1. Classification (NCBI taxonomy): domain Eukaryota; kingdom Viridiplantae; phylum Streptophyta; class Magnoliopsida; order Malpighiales; family Erythroxylaceae; genus Erythroxylum; species Erythroxylum plowmanianum. Next base: position 14,521,632 of record JANVCQ010000231.1, read on the forward strand.
GTTGGAGCCTCTGTGGTCTGCACTGAAGGAAGTTGTGAGTCTTTAATATCTGGGGAAGCGGCTTTAACTTCACGACAAATGAATTGTTCCGTTTATCTATCATATATATGGTATTATGTACTTGGCTTCATCACATGGCCTTCTGTGTTCACATTCCAGTAGGGAACCAGACTTTTACTCTTTGCTCCTATGAATGATATCAACTCTTATACTAAAGAGGAAAACTCGAAACTAAACTCCTTCATAATGATGTGTCGCAGTACCGCTTCTTTGAAAGTATTCTTTACCCGCATCAGGAAAATTTTAGTCTCCATAGTCCCAAATTAACGTACTTTTATACGATATATTTAATATACAACGTTGGAGTTTTGTTAAATAGATGATTTTGGAAAATGACATGATATACAAACCAAATAGCACCTGAGATTTCATAGCACAGTAAAAGAGGGGCTAAATATGTAAGTAAATGGCACGGACTCCGAAAGAAATATGCTATTGTGCTGTGGCTTGTGAAAGAAATTGTGTTCATTTGGCCTTGCCGTTTGTCTATGACTATCATTTTCCAATTTCAGACAAAATCCCAACATCATATTCCAAATCCAAACTGTGGGCCGGGGGCTTCTGGTTTCAAATCAGGGGTGTAATTATGAGGTGCGCCCTTTAATGTTGGCTTGTCCTGTTTCACCTTGTACCAAAGAACCGCATCCTATTGGCTTTTAAAATTAGTACAAAATAATGCTGAGTTAACACTTGATTGTTTTCTAGACTACGCCAAAAAAAATTTAAGAGTTAATTACACTTGATTATTCTGCAATTAATATTCTTTTAACTTTTCTCTTATAATTTAAAATTTTATTCTAATAATTTTATAATATAATTTATCTTCACAAACTACCTTTTTTAACAACCTTAATAAAATATGGTTAAGACGTTGATTATGCTCTAAAATCATAGAATTGGCTGCTTGGTGTTCTTCACATTTTATAAGCTTTGGGTAATGTAATAAAAGAGCTCCTATTTTACTTCTTTTTGTTCTTAATGAGGATCAAAATATCATTTTTATAAAGAACGAAATGAGACAAAATATGGGCTCTTTTTTACTCTTTATGAGACTCCTGACTCTTATAAAAATAAAATGAAGCAAAATATGACCTTTTTGTTGCCTTTTTTGTTCTTCTTAAGAGTAGGCTCTTGATAGATACCTCATATGTCCCTGCACAATGTCGGATCTATTGCTTATTTAGGGAGTGCTTGGTTGATAGATTTGAGAAAGATTCAATGACTATGGAATGAAAAAGGGATGATTGGTTATATATTATCATTATAGGAACAATATTATGATATCAAACTTTCAAGTATTGCTCCATACTCCTCAATCATGAGAGGAATGTCAATCATTCCTAAATGATACTCCCTTCATCTTTTTTATATCTTTTTATAATTAAATATAATTAATTAAATACAATTAACTAATTACAATTAATTAATTAATATATAGGCTTTATATGAAAGCTTGTAGGATTAGTTGACAAAAGAGAGTCAGATCCTTGTTTGGTTTAAAAATGAATATCAAATGTCAAAAAAATGAAAAAGAAATTGTTAGATGAAGATTCAATACCAATTAATTCCCTTATTGATTAACCCTACCCTTTCAAAAAAGAGTGGGCGAGGTGCATGGTGTCAAAAATCGAGTCATTTTTTTTCCTGTCTTTGCATAAAAACAGATCCAAGTAAAGTATAAAGAAAAAACTAATATGCTGCCTTGATCTTTGTCTCGAGCCACTTTTGATTTTGCAATATTTTCTTCATTAACTACTCCAGATTATTTTATTTCCATGTAAAGATCATTTCCTTCACTAGTACATTCACCTACTCCTCCAAACATAGATTTCATTAGGGATGATCAGAGAACTTCCCACTAGAGAAGATCTGATTCAAAAAGTGCTTTGCCATAAAGGCTAGGTTACAGTCATTTAGGCATTCCCTTCTTACCTACATAAGCAATAGGAAAGAAAGCGGGCACAAAAGGAAAGAGTCACTGACCAATTGGTCTTAATATCATAGGCGACCGAATGGTTGCCTCCTAATTACTAGACCAACCCGCTATCCATTTCAACCTATCGTAATTTTTAATCATTTCATCAATGGACCTCTCTGGATCTTGCATAAATGGAAATTTCCAAACTCTTCACTTGCTATGGGTATGCTAGTTTTGGCTTCCATTCATACAACCTATTGCGTCAAATGCTTGTCAAAAAGCATTTGTAACTAATCATGTAGGGGATTTTGGTTTATAATTAGGAATTTTAGGTCTTTATTTTTTAACAAATAGTTTCGAATTTTAGGATTTATTCGACATTTTCAATAACTTGATTGCTCAATTGTAAGGAAAAGCATTTAACTTTTGATGTTGCATATGCGACTCCATGCTTCCAAATTTCCTTGCCAAGCTACATTTGTTAGATTTCTGGAAGTCCACAGAAAAATTATTGCTAATGGCCTAGCAAAAATATGATGTTGATCACTTTTGCTTAATTAAAGGACTTCTCTTTCTCGTTTGCTAGCTTTCAAAATAGAATAGTCAATTCTTATGAACGACTCCAATGCTCTTTCTATTTAAGAAAAAGCTGTTGGAGGAATAACCGATGCTGCTTCAATCTATGAAACAGTCAGAAACTCAAACGGGTTGCCTTTGGAAGCGTTCATGGGTAACCAAAGTGTCATGACAAAAGAAAAAAGGAAGGAGATGCTCGCCCATAAGGCCCCACCTTGTTCTTGCTCAAAAGAATCGCTCATAAAATGCATCCCAAGCTAAAATATCATAAGTACTACCTTGTCCCTGACCATCGCAAGGAAAACTATAATTAAAATCCTTATTGTTAGGTTGTGCCAAGTCAAATCCGCTACATTTTTTCCATTGCAGAAAAGAGATCTCTTCTTCCCGCTTTCAAAACTGATGGATGATTTTTGATATTCTTACTAATGGAACTAAAAGTACATGGGTTTTAGTAGCCTTTCTAACTGGTCCGTTTAAATCAACTGCTTCTCGAGGGGAAGGACAAGTTGGTTCGACGTGCAAAAGTTAGCCGATTGAAATGAATTACAATCTTGGAATACTAATTGAAAGCACGTAGAACTTGTAAAGCTTCGAAAGAATACAATTGCCCCTAAAGGGGGAAAGAAAACAGCTGCACTCAAGGAAGAAGCAAAGGCAAGCACTTCAATGGTCAACTCAGCAAATACAGAGAAATCAATAATTTCTTGGGGGAAGACTTTTTATAATGAAAAGAGGAAAAGAAAGGCACATAAAGAAATTCGAGGGCTTCTCCATTCTCCGCAAAGGGGGCTCCTGAGTCCACGTCCTTATAACTCGTACGTCACCCAGATAAGCGAACATGGTACCTGAGAAAGCATTCCACATCGCCAAATTATGAGAGCCATCCAAAACTATGATCTCTTGTTAGAACGATAAGCTCATCTTTACATTAGTTAAATAAGCAGTGGATTACATCACCTCGATTCGCCCCAAGTTTTCTTTGTTTGATTAATTAAAATAATATAACAATATAATTAATTAATTACAATATAATTAATTAAAATATAATTAATTTAATATATAATTTTCTCTTTTAGTAATTAAATATAACTAATTAAAATATATTAAAATTTGATTAAAACAAAAATTTAATAAACTTTTATTTGTCAATATTTTTAACAAACCAACCGCTATCAATTGTAATGGTAATCATTCATTTGTTTTAATTAACCATCATAATTATAATGATTATATCTATTCCCATTCTTCACTATAATTATTTCCATTCCTATTACCATTACCCAATTTGAACCAAACACCCCTTAGACTATTTCTTCACACTAAGTTAGTAAGTAGATGACTTCACACGGATACTTAAAATCCTATTATTTGATAAAATAAAAGAGTCAAGATTAGTGTCCAATTCAATGAATTTAGATATGAGAATATTCTTTTGGTCATATTTTGTGAAGAAAGGGTATATCATAATGTTGTTAGTGTAACCTTTTTTAAATTATAAAGATAAATTAAAAAATTTGTGTTAGGTGTAATTAATCCAAAACTTTTATGTTATTGTGTTTCTGACATTTTTCTTTGTTATTAAGAGGAGGTTGTGGTCCACGTGTAATGAAGTTATTATTATTTTAATGAAATATTGTTAAAGGGTGTGCTCTTTGTTAAAAGTAGCCAAAATCAGCCTTAATTAGCCAACTTAAAAATAACTTAATATTATGCCTAAAAATTATATATGAAAATATAATTTTATTATCTATGTCTAATCACTTAGAAAAACAAAACCTTTCGGTATACTTTTTTCAAGTTATGTCATAAGAGAGTTTCACATAACTTACTAATGCATATGTTACATTGTTCTTTATCATAAGTTGATCTTATTATATCACAATTTAATCATAATTCATTGGTTTCATATAATTAAAAATGCTTAAAAATAATTTGATGAACACTTTTTCTTTGTTGTTTAGGACAATAAAGCTAAGAATGAAATGAGCTATAATATCATTAAATTAAAACAAAAACAAACAACAACAATCCAGCAGAGTCGGAGAGGTTCAATAATACGCAATCTTACTCCTAACTAATAAAGAGATTGTTTCTAAATTATAATATAATTAAAATTAGGTTAGGATAATTATATAGACATGTCATATGCGTTACAATCAATTGAAAAATACTAAAAGGAAATTATGTATTAGTCCATGCAAATTCATTATGTATAACATAAGAAATCAAAAATTGAATATGATTAATCTAAAAGTATAATACTTCGCCTCCACTTCATTTTAGATTAAATAGTAAAAAAGGTACATAAGAGTAAAAAAAATATGCTTAGTCTAACTACTCACTTTACTTCCATTCATCATAACTAGAAGTTGCACTTATGTATCAAGGTTATGGTAGATATCTTCACAAACATCCACACCCTCACTAGCATCTAAATCATTTTCGTAAGAGATTTGGACCTATTTATTTATGATCTTTTAGAAAAAAGATTCATTCTTTTCACTAAAATAAATGAGATAAAATCAATAAATATTTCCTTTTCAATTGTCAAAGGTTGGCCAAAATTAGTGCTAAATACTTTTGGAGAAATATCTTTCAAATCACTAATATAATTAACGAAAGTGGGTTTAATTAATGATGTCAAGTCCTTTAGCTATTGTAGTTATAATAATATAAAGAAACATAGATAAAAAGAACAAATAAAAAGAAAAATTAAGTAGAAGAGCCAGATTCCAATGAGATTTAAATCTTCGGTGGATCATCGTTAATTTACTTTGACAAGCAAGCGTGTGCGCCTGTTTAACTTAAACCTATACTCAGAGCGATATTTATTCTTCTGAATTATCGAGAAGAGAGAGGGAAAATTTTTGAGAGATTGTCTGTAGTCAACGCTTACGAACTGCACAAGATTCTTTATTTTTTGAAAATTTAGTAGTATTCTTGTTATATTTTTATAAAGAAACTATTTTGGTGACTTAAAAATGTAACATTACATTTCGAGCTACTATATTTGACAAACTAGATAATTATTCGAGATAGTTAGTAATATTTTCCTTTATTATTTATGTCAATACACTACAAGAAAAATGATAAAGTACTAATAGAAAATTACCGATGGAACAAATATCGTAGGTAATAGAGATGGAAAATCAATATCTATCGGTAACATTGTCATGAAAATTTCTATTTTACAACGAACAAAATTTTCATCGATAAAGGTGGAGGGAAAATATCCCTGCAAATTTGTCGATGGAATATAATGATGAAAAAGTCATAGTCATCGAAAAATTAGGCGGGAATGCTTGCTGCAATAAACTAACGTTGGGGGTTTACCGACGGAACATAGATCCGTCGGTGAATTTTTGACTGTATAACCACTCTGTTGATAAATTTACGGTGAAGCGTCAGCCCTGATGGTAATGTGTTCCGTTGGTGAATTTCTGACGATCTGGCCACTCCACCTTAATCTTCATATTAATAGTTTTAAAAACCAAATGACGTTGTTTAGTTTAATACAAAACGATGTCGTTTTTTATCGGGGATAAACCCATATGGACCTTCCCCCCTTAATTTCTCCTCTGTGTTTTCGAATCGTCTTCTTCTCCCTCACCGTCACTCATCTTCTCCTTGCCGTCCCTCATCGTCATCCTTTTTAGCTTTCTTGTTGCGAGGGTGGGATCAAGTAAGTTGAAGTTATTCACATTCCTCTCCTTTATTTTGATTTAGCTTACAATTTTGTGCATACCCATTTTGTGGTTGTTGGTGTAAACGATCTAGAAGGGGGGGTTGAATAGATCTTTAAGCTTTTTGTATTTTTCTACAATAAAATCAGAAGTTAATTCACACAAAAATAATTTTATCAAATCTAAATGTAAAGAGTAGGGAAGAAGAGCAAACACTGTTTTTATAGAGGTTCGGTGTTAAGACCTACGTCCTCTACCTAAGCTCCCACTTAGGATTTTG
>JANVCQ010000231.1:14553307-14566664 GCA_025531925.1 Erythroxylum plowmanianum
ATTGATTATTGCTTAGTTGTAGGAACTCATTTGTTGGCAATATTTCTATTTTCAAGGAGATTGAAGAGAAGCTTCAGTAGGTATTCATGTTTGACAGTCATTTCCTTTGCTAATTCACAATGTCAACAATGATTTTTCACACATTTTAATTGAATTTATATCTGTTTTTATATTTTGCAACATAGTCATTTTGCATCTTTTTACTTCATTTAAAAGAGAACTTTGATCATCTTTTTTTATGTTTGAAAAGGCAAATCACTGGGTTTTCTTGCATGACATGGTGACAATCAAATGCTATAACTAAGACTTTTGAACATGAATTTATATCAATTTGCGTACTACTTTAAAATTCATTGTCTTCTTTGTTTTGTTTTAGTTATCTTCTTTGGTTGTCAGCTCACTCTAGCTCCGTCATCTTCTTCCTTCACATGCTTCAGTGACTTCTTCTGCATGTCGGTTAAGGTAAGTAAATTTTGTTATTTACTATGTTTTTATGTACTTGGTTTAATTTGGATATTTGTTTATGGTTTGAACCTCTCATTTGAACTTTTTGCATTTTTAATGTAAATAGCCTTCACCAATTGAAACTTGTTTGTGGTATGAACTTCAGTTTATCAATGAATTAATATAGGATGGGTTTGACTTATAGTTCCAAATATCTGAATTTTGTCAATGAGTTATTTCATTAAATGATTAGGTTCTCTTTAATTTTCATGTGCGAATCTTTACACGCATCTTTTTTAATATAATAATAATCTTCTTTTAAACATATTTGATAATTTGTATATGTTACAATAATTTATTAATCAAAGTATTCATATTTTTATCTTTACTTATTATATTTGCTACTAGTACAAAATTAATTTAGGTCAAATATCAAACTTCTAACATTAATTTTAAATTTCAATAACAATATCTAAACCATTCAATTAAAAATTATAACTTTATAAAATTAATTAATTCATTTTATGTTCCCGTACCAAATCAAGCAACTGTTGCTTTTCCCTTTCACATCTTTAAGTGCGTCTTTGAAATCTCTTCTAACATTTATTATTACAAACATAAAAAATAGATCTTTAGTTAATAAATAATTTTAATCTTAACACATAAACCTTAACCCATAATTCGCGATGTAACTCCCATGAGGATTATTGGTAAAAAGTACCACGAGCCTAAAAGTCACAACGAGAACTTGTTTTCTTGATTTACAGGTGTAAACTTTGGGGATTAATTCAATTGGTTAATACTTAGGGGATGTTATATAAAGTTTAGATGTTCTGTAAACTTTGGGGAACATGAAGGATACTAAATATGGAATCACTGTTTAAAATTAACAATTTTGCATAAATGAGTAATGTTGATAGATCTTGGATGTATAGACGATTAACAGCCGATGGTTTCATTAATCGTGAGTTTGTTGAGGGAGTTAAAGCTTTTATTCATTATGTATGTTCTCAACCTGTATATATGGATGACCCAAAGATCACATGTCCATGTAAAAAGTGCAAATACATTCGTTTCCTTCCTATTAATGAAGTTAATAGGCAGTTGCTGAGAAAAGAGCTTGTCCTCAATTATTTTGAGTGAACACGACATAAGGAACCATTAATTTGTAGCACCTCAAGAGGTAATCAAGTAAAATCGTTTGTGAACTTAAATGAGTTTGAAGGGGGGATTGGATTTAGAACAAATAATATGGATGCAATGCAAAATCCTTACATGCAAATGGTTTATGATTCAGCCGGTTATACTTTTCAGGAAAATATAGAAAATCTTAAAGAAGAACCAAACCCACATGTAAAATAGTTTTTTGAGTTACTACACTTAGCTGACTAAGAATTATGGCCAAATTGTGAGAAAATGACTCAATTATTTTCAACTACTCAAATATTGAACATAAAGTCTGAAGGGCATATTTTTTTATTGTAGTTTTGATAAAATTCTTAAATGGTATAATGAATCATTGCCTCTTGATCATACAATGGTTGATAGTTTTTATAATATGAAAAAACTTACTAGGGGTTTTGGTTTGCCTGTTGAAAAAAATTGATTGCTGCAAATTGGGATGTATGTTGTATTGGCAGATGATGTGAAATTACAAGAGTGCAAATTTTGTTGTCAATCTAGGTTCAAGCCTAGAAAACATTCTTTGAAATAGAAATTAGTACCCTAGAAGCGGATGTATTATTTTTTGCTAACTCCGAGACTTCAAATACTATATACTTCTGATTTTACTACATCTCACATGAATTGGCATAATGAACACGAACAGGAAGATGGAATAATGAGTCATCCATCAGATGCACTGGCATGGAAACATTTCAAGGACACCCATTATGAGTTTGCAACTGAAAGTTGAAATGTTAGGTAGGGATTGTCGATTGATAGATTCTAATCTTTTGGCCAATTCGACCAGTAATATTCATCATGGCCAATCATAATTACTCCTTATAATTTGCCTCCATGGATGTGTATGAAAGAGGCATATATGTTCTTTACAGTGATTGTGCCAAGACCTACAAATCCAAAACATAAAATTGATGTATTCTTACAACCATTAATATATGAATTGCAGCATCATTTGGAATATGATGTTGAGAGATATGTGTCTCTGAAACAAAATTTTGTGTTGAGAGCAGCTTTGATGTGGACCATTAGTGATTTTATGACATATGCCATATTGTCTGGATGGAGTACAGCAGGAAAATTAGCTGGTCCTTATTGTGGCATTGATTTTGGTGTGTTTTATCTTCCAAACGGGGGCAAAACCATGTTGGTTTAACAACTACAAGAAATATCTTCCTCCAGACCATCCATTTAGATGCAATAAAAAAAGTTCATTAAGTACAAGATAGTAAAAGTACCTCTTTGCCCTCACAAAGCTGGTGAAGATATTTTGCAAGAGATTGAGGAATTAGGCTTACTGAAAGTTACAGAATTTGAAGTTGATGAAGTTAATACAAGCATTAGTAAAAACTTTGGTTAGAGAAAATGAAGCGTCTTTTAGAATTTACCATATTGGAATACTAATTTGATACATCATAATCTAGATGTAATGCATATTGAAAAAAATATTTTTGACAATTTGTTCAATATCATAATGAACATTGAAGAGAGGACAAAAGACAACGCAAAATCACGAGCTGATTTGTAACTTTTTTATAGAAGGAATGAGTTACATAAAGATCTTTGCACCAGTAAATATCCGAAAATATGTTACACTTTGGATAAATAACAAAAGGAAATATTGTGTCAAAGGTTGAAAAGTCAAAAGTTTCTCTTTGGTTATATTTCAAACTTGGCAAGGTGTATGGACATTAGGAAGTACAATTTATTTGGGATGAAAAGTCATGATTGTCATATGTTTATGAAAAGGCTAATTTTGATTTCATTTCGGGAGTTGCTACCGAATAAGGAGAAGTAATAACAGAATTAAGTTTGTTTTTCAAAAGTTTAGCATCATTTGAAATCAAGCTGGTTGAAATGGAAAAAATAGAAAGAAAAATTCCAGTAATTTTGTGTAAGTTAGAAGGGATTTTTTCTCCAAGCTTTTTTGAATATATGGACCAATTCAATATTGATAGACGTATCTGTTTGAGAGGTAATTCAACAAAAATGATTGTAATTGAAGTAATAACATGTTTTAACAACTAAATTGTAATAACCATATTCGCTAATATAGGTATTTACATCACTTGAAGAAAAATGTCAAAAACAAGGCTAGAGTTGAAGGTTTGATATATAATGCATATTTAGTGGAGGAAGCTAGTACACTTTGTCACATTATTTTGAGCCGCATGTTCACAGAAGAGAAAGAAAAGTTCCTTGTAATAACGATGGGGGAAGATTGAGTAACGTTGATGGTAACTTATCCATTTTCACATATCTTAGATGAACATATGGATGTTCAATAAGAAGAATGTTAATAGAGGAAGAAATTGAGGCTGCCCATGGTTACATCTTATTTACCTATCAATAGGTTCAACCTTTCGTGCAGTAAGTTGAAATTGATTATTTGGGTTTTGAAATTTAGTGTTATTCATAACTGAAATACATAATAATGTTTTTAGATTATATGAAGAATTGTTATGCGAGCTAATGCCCGACAAAACACAGGATGATATCAATAAAGAAGTTGGAAAACACTCTCCTTAATAGTTCGAGAAATATATAAGTTTTCACTTACAAATATTGAAATGATTGAATTATAAGATTTAAGTGTTCAAATGACATTATACTGTTTGATATGATAATTTCTTTTTTTAAGCCTTAGAAAATCTAATAGAGAACAAGTTCATATGTGATCTTGCGAGGGGACCTCTACAAACTGCTAAATCGTATTTGGTGTATTTAATTAATGGATATAAATATCATACAAAATATCATGTCATAGCATGACAACAATAAATAATGAAGTTTGCATACAGGGAGAATTGATGGATTACTATGGTAAAATTATCGAGATACTTGAAATTGAATAGCCTGCATTGCTAATAAAGTGAAATGTGATTGGTTTGATCCAACTTCAAATGTTAGTACAAAAGTATATAACTGATACAATCTAGTTGAAATCAATAAGCGAAGAAGATGAAGACAATTTGAACCTTTCGTGTTAACAACGCAAGCAATTCAGGTGTATTTTGTCCCTTTTCGCAGCTTATGATGAGATAAGTCAGATTGGCTGGCTAGTTGCAAAGTTAAACCTATAGGTATTTTTCAATCACATGGAAAAGGAGAAGAGAGAATTGAAAGTGAAGCATTTCAGAAAGATGCTTATGAAATAAATGCATCTATCACATATGACAATAATGAACCTTTGAACGATCCATCTAATAAATATGTTAAAATTTCATCTGGAGAGGATGAAGAGGGCTAGAGATCTGAAGAGCAGCATGAGTTTGATGCTTATTCTTCAAAAAAAGAAAATGATTTTAATTTACAATTAAGTGATGATAGTGATTAATTTGTGTTTGTAATTGAATATTATATTCGACAAATCAATTATTTCCTTTTCCATATATTTTGTAAAATATTGAATTCAAATTCTTATATTTATAGAAAATTCAATCAAATATGAATTGCAGGTTGAAATATGTCACTAAAGAGAAAACATGATATAATGCGACCAAGGTTTAGACAATGGCTTGGAGGTACTTATTGTCTTGGTGAATCATCATATTCTGCAGCTGGAACTGCATCACCTCCTCCCCCTCCAGCTACTACAGTTGCAGATGAAGCATCAACTTCCGTACTTGCTGCTATACCATCCACTGTCCCTACATCATCCACTACCCCTATAACGATAGAAATATTAGGGGTAAACAATGCGGAAGAAGGAGGCGACCGCCAGCCTAGAGTTGAGGGACCTGATGGAAGAACTTACATCACAATTGTCAATAATCTGAAAGTGAAAATACATGAGACACTATATGATTTATATGTTTAAATTTTAAAAATGGTATAAAATTATTTATTTTTATATTAGGTTGATTCTGTCTGGACCGTGCTAAAAAAACATGAGAACCAAATTTAAGGAAAAGATTGATCTTAAGGGTTATGCATGAAATAATATCTCTCAAGCCACAAAAGAATTTTACTATCAGGAGTTTGAGGTACAATAAAAAATAATATTTTCTTTTTTAATTGATTTTTATACATTAATTAGATAATTGTATTACATTATAAGTATTTATCGAATGTTTTTCCTTTTGTTTTAGAAAGAATTTTTTTGAGATTCTGGATTTGACGTGGTTATTAATAAAGTATGGGAGAAACGAGCATATATACATTATCGGGACTTTGCTGGTGTGATACATAAGGTTGGTGTACGATCGCCTTATATTTCTGAACAAATATGGAGTTGTTGGCAGTAATATTGGACGTCACCTGAGGCAATGTCCATTTCAGAGTGTAATTCTACCAACATACTTGGAGGAATGGGGGAGAGAGTCTTACTGTACATACGGGAGGATCTATTACTCACCACGAGCATGCAGAGACACTTGTAAGTATTTACATTTTACATTTATATTTTGATTCTTTTACTTTGCTATATTTCAATTTAAATTAATGTGTGAATTTTGGAATGAAAATATGAGTATTATGGAGAATGATAATGTTATAAATGTCTGGTGTCATATATGATTGTGTTGTTAAGTTAATTTTTTTCAACAGGGGGTAAATATCATAAAAATAGAGAAAACTCTTCTGAAATTTTTATAAATTTTAGTTGACTTATGACATTTTATTCTTATACAGGAAAAGCCTATAGGCATGGGGCTTACACCTCGTCAGCTCGTTTTGCACAGTCACACTAAGAAGTATGACGATGTGACATTTTTCAACACCCAGTGTAGAGAATTAAATGTATGAGAAATTTATGGTTTGATATTAAAGCTTAATAATTATCACTTACTAATATAAACATTGCCTTCTGATATGACCAAATACACAAAAGCATTAAACGATAGTTTCAGCAGTCTAAAGATGTTGATGAAACTCAAACTTGTCTTTATGTAGTGGGTGGTAGGGACCGTCGTGGAAGGATATTCGGCGTAGGTTCATTTGTGAACACATGTTATTCGCAATCCTCCACATCTAGTACAATAAGATCTAGTAAGCAGTCGACAACCAATGAAGTCAATAAACGTCGAAGCATAGTGCAGACATTAGCAACTCAGTTGCAACAGTCGATGGAGTACATAACTCAACTCCGTAATAAGATGGATGAGTTGAAGAGGAGGGGTCACACTTCTTCGCAACAATCAGATCATCTGCAATCACCAAATCAATAGGGTATTTGTAGTAATTTCATTTGAATTACAAATATTTATTATATACAATTTAATGTTTTTATTATCAATTAAGATAATTTTAACTTTATATCATCAATCAACTTTTTGTTTAAACAAATCAAATGTATAAACAAATCAAAATATTATGCACAGATAATTCATAACTGTTTAAATTATATATCAATCATAAGATCATTAAATAAAATTTAATGACGGATTTTTTTAAAAAATTTATCGATGGAAAAAATAAGTACGTTCATAAAATCAATTATATTTACTGATAGAACACAACAAATCGTCGGTAATATTGATAGCCCGTCATCAACTTTACCGATAAGTTTTGCCGTAGAGAAATCATCGATATGATCACTGACGGAAGAATCATAACTGTCGGTAATGTTGTAATAAAATTACCGACGAAATAATCAATAACGTCTGTAAATTTGCCGACAGAAAAATCGTGACCATCAAAAATTTACCGACAGTCAACTGAACAAATAATTGTCGGTATATTCACCGACGGTTACATGAAACATCCGTCGTTAAATTTACCGACAGACATTTTGTTAGTCGTCGGAAATTATTACCTATGGCCCTTTTTATGATACCTTTATCTGTCGATAAATTCCATCGTTAATCTTTTTTCCCGATGAAATCCTTAAGTTTTCTGTCAGTAATATCCATCATTAAACAATATTTTTCTTGTAATGATAAAATTAAGATAGAATTGAGTAATGATATAATTAGATTAGGTTTGGGCAATTATATGGTATTTTAATAATAATAATAATAATAATAATAATAATAATAACAATAATAATAATATAAAAATAAACTAAAGAGCAAAGAAAGATACAAAAAAGAATGCTTGCCTGATCAATTTAATTTGGTGGCTTGATTTGAATGTTATAATAAAATATCTAGGAGAGCACAGTAAAATAAATGTTAAAGGGGATGAGAATGGGTATGAAAAATAAAAAAATAATGTTTGGTTTGTAACTTGAGTTTCTGTATTAATACCAGTAATGTTGTTTGGTTTGTTACATTAATGGAAATGAAAGATAATATAATATTATTTTTACTCTCAATAAAAATGAAAATAATTTGCCCTTCATATGCGTTTGTTGGGGCTATCTCTATATGTTTGTAAAAAAAATCAAACAATTTTCATTAATGGGAATGAAAATTGCAATCAAGGAATTTTATCGCAATTTTCGAGTATTAGATGAGGATAAGGAAGTAAGGAGATCGTAAGGAATTGAGAGGCGATAAGGAAGTAAAGAGAATGGTAGGGCAAAGATTAGGGATAAAAGAGTAAAAAATAAACGTGATAAAAACTTAGATTGGAATGAAAACTCGATACCCACCCCCCTAGGTGGGTTTAGTAGATTCCCAACTTTATTGGAATAAATCCATTCCTTTGGAATTGAAAACCCTAAAGCAAACACTATTTTTTACAATTATTTCATTCCTTCATTCCCAAATCCTCAAACCAAACGCCCCTAACGCTTTTCATATATTTAGTATTTAGGACAATGGAAAAATAACGTATATGGGATGAAACTTACGAATTGACTAGTCTAGCCATGGCTCTTTCTCTAGATGGCATATAATATGTAGCCAATCCTTCCGTTTATGCTTATGACCAATATTCCTCATAAAGAAAGAATGGGAAGGAGACCATGTTGTGCCAAAGAGGGAATCAACAGAGGATCATGGTCTGTTTGGGAAGACAAAATCCTTATTAACTACATCAAATCTCACGGTGAGGGGAAATGGAGAGACCTTCCCCAGAAAGCTGGTTTGTTGCTCATAGGAGCTTGGCTTTTCCTTGTTCCTTTTCATGGTTGATTTTGCTATTATTTTATAGGGAAAAAGCTGTTAAACTGTTAAATGTGGTTTCATTGTAGGGTTGAAGCGATGTGGGAAGAGCTGCAGGTTAAGATGGTTGAATTATTTAAGGCCAGACATCAAGAGAGGTAACATATCTGTGGAAGAAGAGGAGCTTATTGTCAGATTACACAAGCTTCTTGGTAACCGGTAAAAATTAGCAGTTTCTTTCCTCCCAATCAGTCTTAGTTCTCTTCTGCACACTACTTTTCTTCTTCTTGATCATTTCCATCTAAAGATACTCGATGCTGCTCTACTTATCCTTCTTAATCGTCAGGTTACTAAAAACGTGCAGAAACTTTTAAGTTCGCTCTAACAATAAACTTGCTGTTTTTGGTTTTCGTTTTAATAAAACCACATCATTTGCTCATCACGCAAACAGGAAACACGAGTCCGGTCATCGGGTCTAGAAGTTAGACAAATCCAAATTCATCATCACTGACGAGATATTTTCTAGAGTTTGTAGTAAGAAAAAATGTATTTGGAGGACGTTCTTTAATATTTACCAGTGTCAACTTTACTGACGAGGGATGCAATCTAAGTCAAACTTCATTTCATCTGGGTGATGTAAGGTGTGAAAATGAGGTGTAAAAGGCCTCTCTTTTTTGTCAATTTTACTGCCAAAAGCGGTGATCAATAATTCAAAAGTTTCCTGAATTCTTGAGTTAATAATTCTTGGAATATTTGGAACAACTAATGCTTAATGATTGTCGCTTGGCTGTGACATGTGAACTACATAATGCAACACATATAGATATAACAGGCATAGCTCTGAGAGCACCTTTCTTTTACACGAGGAAATGTGTAGAGGTTTCAGAAAGATTTGAATGTTCAGGCCAGAATAATTGGGCATTGACGATGGAAAGGAATGACTGTTAAAGCGTAGGATAGAGGAAATATTGTGCAAAAGAACATAGCAAAGATTGAGAAAGGCTTGAAAATTTTTGTCAAATTCCACCTTTTGTAAATCTTGAGGTGGGTGCTGCAGGTGGTCACTCATAGCAGGAAGATTACCAGGGCGAACGGACAATGAAATAAAAAACTATTGGAACACCAACTTGAGAAAGAAGTTCCAAGGCAAAAGCAAAAAGAATCCTAAATGCTCTAGTCCCTCGGCACGGTTGAAACATCTAACTAGTGGCACTCTTCAAAAGCCTCAAGTGATTCGAACAAAAGCCGTTCGGTGCACAAAAGTCATCCTTCCTCCGCCACTAAGTAATCGTTCAAATGACGAGATCAAAAAATACCATATTGATGAGAGAAAATCAGGGTCACAGCTGGAGGGCAACTTATCAGCGGAATTTCTAGTGAATTTCGATGTCAATGACCTTTTGTC
Source organism: Erythroxylum plowmanianum (assembly GCA_025531925.1). NCBI lineage: Eukaryota > Viridiplantae > Streptophyta > Magnoliopsida > Malpighiales > Erythroxylaceae > Erythroxylum > Erythroxylum plowmanianum. Next base: position 14,563,328 of record JANVCQ010000231.1, read on the forward strand.
CGAGTTTCTAAACACGGACTTGTTCCAAGCCGAAGGGAATGAAGGCAAAAATGAGAAGGGACTAGAATGTGGGCCTCACCCTCATGACAAGCTTTCGTCTTGTTCAGAGCAACAAAACTGTACGAAACCTGCATCAATGCCTGAAAGTTGGAGCTGTTTGCACCCTTGTCAATTATGGGGTTCGGAGAATTTTTCATTCTTAGAAGAGGAATGGCTGGTTTAAGATATCACCTAGTCTACTTGCCGTGTGCGCCGTGTCCATGGATCATTTCATTTCCATTCCCTCGTTGCTTTGCTATTCGTCCGAATAATAATGGCACACAAACTCTAGCATCCTGTCATCATATCATTGCCCCCACCAGCTTTCCAAAATTTTCAAAGTTTCACTTCTATCATTTGTTTATTTTAATAAATTCAATATACATATATATATTAATAGATTTCAACTTTCTGTGTGGTTGTCTTTTGTTAATTGTCCTTGTTTCTTTTTTCCATAGATGTTGGAAGTTAATTATCTCTCTAGAAGTTAAGAAAGATGATGGGACCTCTATCAATAACCAAGAAAAACCAAGGAGATTCTTTAAATTACGTAAATTTAAAACAATTCAGTTTCTTATTTTAAAAAAAATCAATATCCATACTTTGTAATTAATCTTCAGTCAAATTACATATATATAAACACACATGGAAAAATTAATTTGATAATTTCTCTATTCTTAAATGAGAAAACAATTTGACTTCCAAGTGTCCAGCATGTTTTCATTATGCATCTACAAAAGTGAGCTTTCATAGATTTATTTGTCAAACTATTCGGACGTGGGAGTATAAACAAATAAAAAAAACATATATGACACGAGAAGAATTAAGCGTTTTAAATGTTATTTTTACTGTGAGAAATTTGACACTATGTAAAGCCACGTGAATCTTTCATTCTTTGTTGTTTTCCAGGGAGACAATAGCAGTCTTGTTTGATTAATGCGTCATGATGCCCATTATCTTTTTGCTTGATGTGGTGGCATTGGTAACGACACATAATGGAGCACTAATATATCAATTTGGAAGGAGGAAGAAGTTAAAGTTGGCAGTCGCAAACAGTTACATTTTAGTTGAGAAATATGATTAACAAACACAAAATGAGACTTATGTTAATTAAAGTTATGCATCTTTTAACTTGATACAACGAAATACTTCATAATAAGAAATCTCAATATACAAGGGTCACGTCATGTCTAATCTAACCAGGGATTCAAATAAACACAAAATATATGCTATTATCTCTCCGCCACCACTTAATCATTGATGACGCGCAATCTAATCAAAGATCTTTCAATAACTTTTAGTTGAAAATTGAAATCCACAACCAGAATCTACCTCTGAAATTTTATACAGCAAACTGAAAATCAATGCTTTCTTTTAACGATTAGGTATTCGTTTGTATTTAATTAGTTCAGCATTTTTCTGCCCAATAATTAAGGCCTGCCTCAAATTTTTAACTCATTCATATGACTTCATGATAGTTTCATGCTTCACCAGCGGAATGAACTCTTGAACAGTACAGTTTCCTGCGAAACCAAAGAAGATGCCATTAAAGCACGCCAAAAGTGGGCAGTACTGAGCCAGAAGTGGGAAATTAGAAGTGTGCTTCAAATGATCTGGACCGCACAATTCCAGAGAGAGTCAGAAAACTGGACATTCATCGCTGAATGCTATATTTGTCAAATAGCAAGAGATAATTAATTGTGAGTGATTGAGAAGACCTAGGTAGTTGATTCTAGTAGGAGCCCACTTGTAACTTCTCCGTGTAATGTCTCTATCCACATACGGACATATATATACGTAGGTTTTTACGGATGCAATACCACGACACGCAAACCAGACCAATACTTTTCAAGAAGACCGGGCAGATAGGTTTTACAATAAAATTGAAGAGTGGGGTCGTGTGCTAGATACACCCCTCCAATGTCATGACGTTTCATTTTGTAAATTGACGTCGATTTTTTTTAATTTGTCATATTGTCTATCACCGATTTTAATTAGGCTTGCAAAGTTGCTATCACAACAAAATCTCCCAGCTCCTTCCTCTCCTTTTCTTCTCTCTGCTTTCCTAAAACCCTACCCTTCATTGGTTTAACACTCTCACCAGTGACCATTTCTCCTGTTCTTTTCATTTTATTTTTTAGTTATATTTTTCTTTCAATAATACAAATTTGCCTTGTTTTAGAAACCTAAAATTATAAGTTATTCTCTTCATATAAGAATTTTAATCTCTTATAATGAAAAGGTGATATTGTGATACTAATAATGGTCAAGAAAAGATGATAAGGTATTGAAATTATTAACTTTTATAATAATAAGAGATACTTTATTTTGTGATCCTAGATTTGATAAGTTATTAAAAAAATTTTATTTTTCTATCAATTGAGGGTACTTCAGTAAATTAAAAATTAAGGTTCAAAACATTACTTTGAGTGAAGATGAAGTTTGGAAAAACAAAAAAGGGAGGAGCATTAGATCTTACTGTATAAGAGGATGGCTAGGAAATTTGTTTTTATTCCAACGTAGGTCTCTTTACCAATGTATTAAAAAAAAAGGGAATAATAGTTTTAATGTTTAAAAAGTTCAATTTGAATTAGAGAATAAAATTAAAGAATTAAAAAAATGATGAAAGAAAATTAATTTTACCCATTAAAAAATTTAAAGTTCAATTGAAAAAGAGACTGTTAAATAAAAATTAATCAGACCGATTAATTAATAAACTGATTAATTTTTAACAAAAATTATTAAACTAAATCGAACTGAAAAATTGACTGGTTTAAATTTTTTACGGTTAAACCGATTAACCAGTTCGATTTTTAAAATATTACTCTCTATTTATTTTGAGATAAATTATTTAAGCAGCCAGAATGTTGATGACGGTTTATTTGGTTTGACATTTTTTGAATCAGTACCGTTGTATTTTTATTGTATGGTTAAAATTTTTAAATCGCTTGTTCCTACTAGAAAAACCTGTAAATCAATTTATGGATCGATTCATTTCGCGAACCTGTATCTATGAGTGTTTGTCATTAGATTTTGATTTGCTTGAATGAATTTTATTTCCTCTCGTTATCTTCTGTTAGAGAATTCTTCAATGGTTCAGAATGTTATGATTCAATAAGTTTTTTCAACTTATATAGCATCACTAACGGACATGTCCTTTGGTAATTGGAAGAGAGAGAAAAAGGGTCTTTGACCTATTTGAGATCCATTCTATAATACCAAATAATCATTATCTTGGGTGCTTTTATTGGACTCAAATCTATAAGTGACATGGGACATAAAATAGTCTAACAATCTC
>JANVCQ010000231.1:14589165-14617499 GCA_025531925.1 Erythroxylum plowmanianum
AAGTGGTAAAGGTCAACTATCCAAACAACTAGTTCTAGTTATTTGGACAATAGTTGACCCAAGCTCAATTCTTGTAATTGGACTCTACATTCTGCCCATATTAAAAATTCAACAGCAGGAAGGTCCATCAGAAAATGGAACCGGCTTGAAGATTGAAGAGGTAATCGAGAAATGTAAACAGTTTCATATCGCTGGCCAAGAACAACCTCCAGCTGGTTAACGTGGACGTTGATAGTATTAGCTATGCACCCAGATTGGCAAGAAAAGGCGAGGGACGAAGTTCTAAAAGTTTGCGGAAAGAATCAGCCCAAGGTCGAAGATCTAACCCACCTTAAGATTGTAAGTACTCATGTTTATTATATATAAAGTCATCATTTACGTCAATTAAGATCCTTACGTAACATTCACCTTCCATGTGGATTAATGAATTCACACTGTAGTTTATTTCGTCAATACACCTGAAAGCAGAAATACAATCTTTCATAATAAGATCCTGTTCTAACTTCCTATTGCAGGTAACCATGATACTGAATGTAACCTTACGCTTATATCCACCAGTAATTGCTCAATATCTGCATACTTACGAGGAAACAAAGATAGGGAACATCTCCCTCCCGGCAGGGGTTGACACTGTGTTACTTACACTGCTAATTCATCATGATCCTGAGCTATGGGGTGATGATGCAGAAGAATTCAGACCAGAGAGATTCTCTGAAGGAGTTTCAAAGGCATGCAAGGAGCATCTCGCATTCTTCCCTTTTGGATGGGGCCCAAGGACCTGTGTTGGCCAAAATTTTGCAACGATGGAAGCTAAGACAGCATTGGCTATGATTCTGCAGCACATCTCATTTGAGCTTTCACCTTCCTACGTTCATGCTTCTCACACTGTTATGATTCTTCAACCACAACATGGCGCTCAAATGATAATACGACAGTTCTAAGTTATCTGCTACTCTAGAATTATATTTATAAAAAAAAACCCAAAGAACAACTGCATGGAATAAGAGTATTTCTTGTGTGTATCTTTGGTTTATAAAACTTTGTCAATGTGAAAGAAAAAGGAACAATGACAGAAAAATTTATTTCCAATGGGCTATTCTACATTATGCACCTCCAATAACTCTCTTAGCTTGTAATGTCCAGCAGTTACAGCTTGCATATTTTATCTATGAATCATGTTGCGGGAAAAAACAAGTTGAAAAATTAGGAATTCCAGATTTTCTCCTTTCACTGTAGGGAAATATAGAGAGGGTTGACGGAAGGTATCGCTCATCACAAATTAGTCACAGAGTTCAAAATGGCATCTACATCAGGTGTTATTATGGCACGCTTGTTGATCTCTGCAATGGCACAACAGTGTTTCTCCATTGTATTAACAGCTACAAGGTCCTGGGCAAATACACAATCCATACCTGGGGACACCTGAAACCAGTCCAATTGTTTGTTTAAAGTAAAAGTAGGCCCAACTACACTGTTGAGCAGAATCACAAATTCGATATGCACTCACATCGTAAAGAGTTTCTCCAAGTTTCAGCTTTACGGCCCCACTCTTGTAAACCAGCATCTTACCCATCAAGCCAGCTGTTAAGTTATCTAACCTACATGTCTTCTCCATGGCATGAGCACTCCCCGACGGTCTTGTGCTTTCATTTGACACTTGGCCATCTGCAGTAGCTGATCGCTTTGTCATTGGCAAGGTCGGTGGTAATTGAAGAAAGAACAAGTTTGCTTCAGCATTCTCCGCCTGCAAATTTGGACTTAAAACAGCATAAGAGTAGCTGACTCGATTCACGCTGTTTGGTCATAATTGCCAGAGATACATACCATTAGACCAAGCTCTGCCACATGATTGATTGCACTTTCATCAAAAGTAACACTTGCTGAAGCCTCCCCAAATTCCTCCTCATCAAGAATCGCTACAGGAAAGTGACATAAGCCATGAATCAAAAGAAATGCATTCCAACAATTGTAATTAAGGGGCACCTGGCTGTTGGATAAAATGAATGATATGGCCATGATATTAATGACAAATAAAAGCTGATAAATGGTGAGTTTTGAGTCAATAAGGCCAACAGTAACATTCCTAGAAATGTGAATGTTGTTGCACCATATTTTCATATCCCTTGTTACTACAAAGTGGTATGCCCCCCTTTCTGAAAAGCACCTTAAAACTACCTGGGTTTCCTGAATAAGGCCTCCTCATAGGAAGAGTTACAGGATAATAGCTGTAATAATCCTGTAGTGGAAGCAAAAGATAATAAACATAAATAGGTAAGTCAGACACATAACGCCAGAAGAAAAAAGAGAGCAGAACATCAGTTAGCGAACATAAGGGCCGAGAAGCCTGAGTCATAGTTACCTACCCACGGTTCAGTGTATTCTTTATCTCTCTGGTCTGAAGGATGAGCACCAACTGCAAAAAGCATAATCAGATGTAGAGCACTTGAAACTATTCCATTCAGTAGCAAGTAGATAAAATTAGATTCAAGACAACAAACCATTGACACCCAAAGCATGTCCTTGATTGCTTGTACTTCCTCCTTTGGGAACACCATACGATTTTAAGGAAGTAGAAGCAGCTCCAAAGCCAAATGCAATTTGTGAAGCTCGCACTGCATAAAAGCAAATGATCAGCGTAACAACATATTTTTAGACCTCCAATCCTTTTCAGCAAGACTAATTAAGATAGAGGTTAATCTGTAAATTGCAACGGCTGGATTCTGAAGTTTGACAAAGCATAAGCACGAAAAGAAGAGGAAACCCAGAGCTGGCATGGTAATAAGTGTCAAGCAGATTTATTATCTCATATCGTACCTTAGACTGCTCGAAACAGTGGAATGAAATATGGAAAAGAATACCAGTATATGCATTCAATTTTAAAAAGCAACAAATCACAACTTAGCACAATTAAACATTGTAAAAGCATGAAAATGGCAAGTCCAAAATCTCCAGTTCAGAAAGATACCCTAACTGATTTTTGTTCAATCATATCATAGCTCCTCAGCCTAAGCACAAACACATATAAGCATATCTTTTTAGCAGGAAACCATTACTGTTAATCACAAGCATAAATCAGAGATATGGCAAACTAAAGCATCGACTCATATCAAAATATAACAAGATGTCGTGGGACTAACAACCCTTTTAAAATTCCTAAACCAAGATTATTAGAATCAAAAAGCATTATTATAGTTTTATCATACATCAACTTGAGCAAGAAATTTCATGCCATAACTTACAAGCATTGTTTGAGGATAACTCACTTCAAGGTTTGTCAGGTGTGAATTACTTAAAGAGGGAACAATTAATCAAGAAAAGAATCCTAAAATTGTTCTGCTATTAAGAGATTGTGGGAAAAAACTGAAAACTTCCATCTCTGTTTCTGCAAATCTCGAAATTGACGATCAAGTGTTAAAAGAAACATTATTGTGGGAAGTGTATCGTGACTAGCTTTACAAATGACTTCATTGTCAAAGCTCATCCTTTTCCAATTTATCTCCCTCTCTTCATTCCTTTTGTTCCCACTTCTGGGCTTTTTCTTTTTATTTTTGGACATGTATTACAGAGTAGGCGACTATGTTGCTAATGTGAATAATGAGGACGACATAAATTGAATCACAAAACTCAACAGATTATGATTACGTAATGAAATTACCTTTCTTTTCAACTTTAGTCTTCGCTCTGTTTGACCGTTCCTGTAAAAATGACAGAACAACGAATTCAAGATGTCAAAATAACACAAAAATGCAGCGTATATTGAACTTATTGAAATCAGCGGACGCTGAACAATGAGAAACGGGCATACATGGAATTGTCGCATCAAATCTACAGCCTGAACAGCGTCAACATCTTCTTCAACTTTCTCACTGCATACATCATTGAGAAAGTAAATGACGAGAAAAAGAAAATTACATCAACATTGTCCAAGGCACAGCTACCTATGCAACCACACGATATTTACCTTTTAACTTCAGGCTTTGGTGCCCTTTGAACGGGAGCTTTAGGCTTGAACTTAAACTGCAAACAAAAGATTTTATTGCAAAACAAAAAGAGAATCTTTCGTGATCCAATATTAAAAGGGAGTTGAAGCAAACCTTCCTGGGAGCATCTTGACGAGGTGCCGACTCCATAATCGATAAACTTGGAATGGAACTGAGAACAATATCAACCATCAGCAACCAGCAAATCCATCATTGGTTGCAGAGAACAAAAACAGAAACTAACTCATTGCTAGCTAACAAAATATAACAGTTGGGGACACGTTTGGGTGATCATCATGTTTTGAGTCCTTAGTGTCATAATTTAAAGTGCATTGGATTATACCTAAAACAAGTTGAGATTAGTGTAGGCTTAACCTTGGAGTTTGTAGGAGGAATGCTTTTGATGAAGGAGAAAAAAGAGAGAAAGCCGCCAATGTCACAAGAGGAGCTGCTACGAGAAACCAAACCTAAGGTGTGCTTTTGTCCCCTGTTCTATATATATATGTAATGGTCTTACACAGGGAGAGGAAGTCTACCTTTGAAGTGGAGAACACACTCTCGCCATCTCACGTAAGACAAGTCCATGTCTGAGGAGGACTTGGGCCTAATGTCCAAGCATACTAGCTAAACATTCATTATATTTTGTTGAAATATGAATTGTTAATTTCAATTATTTATTATATTCTAAAATTTGTTGATATATTAAAAATAAAAATAAATGTTAAAAATTGTATGAAAATAAAAATATGTTTTAAAGATATCATGACTAATTATACATATTTGTAATTTTAATAAATTATTCATTTATGATTTATGATATGTGTAAGATTAAAGAATTAATATTAATTTTCGAAAGCTTACAAAAAAAGAAAGGAAGAGAGCAGTTAATTAAGGGGCGAAATTCGAAATACGGAAATATTTCGTCCCAGTTTCACAAAATATTGAAGAAAAAGAAACAGTCAGGTACAAGGAGAAGAATGAAACTACACGGTATAAATTCTGCCTACGAACAGGAGAGCCGTTTTATCTTCACTTTGCAAACAATAAATCACTTGTAAGTTGAAAGATTTTCCGGCTCCTCCTATCGCGGCCAATTCGCTCTCTCTTTACTCTCCACCATTAGCCTTCAGTCGGAACTCGGAATCGCCGGCGAACTAGGGATTTTACTTCTGCCTTAATTCTCCGCCAATGGCTTCCGTCTACATTCCGGTACAGAACTCGGAAGAGGAGGTCAGGGTGGCCTTGGATCAGCTTCCTAGAGATGCTTCCGACATTCTTGATATTCTCAAGGCCGAGCAAGCTCCACTTGATCTCTGGCTCATCATTGCTGTTCGTTTTCACTCCTGACTGTTTTTCTTTTATGTTTTGGGTTCAATTATCCTGTATAGGGCTTTGTGGAAAGTTCTTTTTTTTTTTTTGGTTTGTTCTTTTTTTGAAATTGATTGCATAGTGTGGTGTTGCAGAGGGAGTACTTCAAGCAAGGAAAACTTGATCAATTCCGCCAGATATTGGAGGAAGGATCTAGCCACGGTAACTGCTGTTTGGCAATGTTGTTTGTCTTCTTATTTGTTTTTTTTTTCAAAGAGTTGATGGAAGTAATTCAAAGGGGTTCTGTGGAATTTTGGTGGAAAGTTGGTTTCTTTATTCAGCTGGAGTCTCAACCAGTTGATTATGGTTTTCTTTTTTTTTTTGATTTTGACAGAAATTGATGAATATTACGCTGATGTTAGATACGAGAGGATAGCTATACTGAATGCTTTGGGGGCATATTATAGTTACCTTGGGAAAATTGAGACGAGGCAAAGAGAAAAGGAGGAATATTTCATACAAGCGACTAAATACTACAATAAAGCTTCCAGGATTGACATGCACGAGCCTTCTACTTGGGTTGGAAAAGGTGAAGGGAACCATTTTCTGTTTGATAACTAGCTGAAGAGTTTTCTCTGTCTGCTTCTTTTACATCTTTACAATGACCGACTTTAGATTCCTACCCCTCTTGTTTATCATTTTTTCCCTTCTGTTTCTTCTGGTTACTGATCCGGATTTGGATGTGCTAAACTACAGTTGCTGTGTGAAAAAATAGCTCCTTGTTTGTAATGTAAATTTGCTTGACATTTGTTTTTGTTTCTGTAGATTGCATATTCTAGAGTTGTTTTCTAGATTCCTGTGGCATCTATTGTCCTGTAATTTCCTACGTAACTTTTATATATCTTTTATCAGTGGTCTCTTGGAAGAACCTACCTTACCAAATTTTCTTAACTACACTTACAAGCTATAGCATTTTTAATCTGAGTGCTGCCCTTAAAGGTGGTTGAGAAAAGACTGGTCACTTGTTCTCTTAACAGGTCAGCTTTTACTGGCTAAAGGAGAAGTAGAGCAGGCATCTGCTGCATTCAAGATTGTACTAGAGGGTGATCGGGATAATGTATCTGCTCTTTTGGGTCAGGTATTCCTGGTTATTTTCTTGAAAAATTGGTTAAAATAATGATTACACTTATCAAGTACAGGCAATGTTATCAAGGATCTAAAATGCTTGCTCTGTTTGTTATTATAAGTCTTACCATGCTAGTGCCCTGCTGCAATATGATAAGCAAAGCAATGTTTGTTCACATGGACCAGACTGAATTTGGTTCATGTTGGAATATCTTATATTTAATATTTTGTACGTTTGTTTGTGATACTTCTTTGCCTGTGGTTTTATTGTTTTTAAAACCATTTTGCGAACTATTAATGAGACTGCCACCTTGGTGGAGCATTCCTTATATAAATATGGTGTAAATTTATCCCTTCATTCTTAGTGGATTTTCTAGAAACCACTGGAATGTGATCCATTTGTTATGAATTTCACATGGATAGGCTCTGTGAATTTGTTAAAGGTATGGGGAGGTGGTCCTTTGTGGAGCCTACCTTGATTTTATAGGGTAAATTGCTGACACTTGAAATTTGCTGTGTTTGGATTTTTCCAGGCATGTGTTGAGTACAATCGTGGTCATTATAGTGATTCATTGGCGCTGTATAAGGTTTGTTCTTTCTATCTTCATAGTTGATATCATGATGGCCATATCTAACTGATGTTATTTATCCTTTTCTGGCGTTAACTATTTGTCTTTGACCTTTGTTAAGAGGGCACTGCAAGTCTATCCCAATTGTCCTGGTGCTGTTAGGCTTGGAATAGGTCACTGTCACTATAAATTGGGCCATTTTGAAAAGGCTCAACGGGCATTTGAGCGGGTATTACAGGTTAGTTGTATGACCTGTTATGCATGTAGTGGGATCTGTGGTTAGTTAAATGGCAGATTCTTAATGCATCTCTTTGCTTCATGATTCAATATTTTCAGTTAGATCCAGAGAATGTTGAGGGTCTTGTTGCACTTGCAATTTTGGATTTGCAGACAAATGAAGGCGAGTTTTCATAGTCCATTAGTTTGTGCTGTTTTCTTGATTTTCAGTTTCTTAATTCTGGTTGCGCATGATGCTTGGACAGCTTTTGGAATACAATATGGGATGGAAAAAATGCAGAGAGCTTTTGAGTTATACCCGTACTGTTCAATGGCATTGAATTATCTAGCAAATCACTTCTTCTTCACTGGTCAGCATTTTTTAGTTGAGCAACTGACTGAAACTGCACTTGCTGTTACCAATCATGGAGCAACGAAGTCACACTCTTACTATAATTTAGCACGCTCGTACCATAGCAAGGTTTGAGTCGACTTATTTTCATTTGATTGATTAGGGTAAAGGAACTGTTATTGTTTGTGAAGGCAAGAATTTTCTTTTGGGGGTTCAGGAAACGTTGTCTCTGGGGTGTGTAGGTCTTAGAATAATATATTGTCCATCTTTAGGCCTCATCCAACAGCTTAAGCCTTTTGGGTTGAATGGGTTTTTGATGCAGGTGAATATTTTATGCCTCTTATCCTTGCTACACCGAACTATTGAGAATGTCTTATGGATATGAAGTCTTCCATAAAGTGTTTGATGTGATATACAAGAAGATATTGAAATGCACCATTTTATTTTCAAAAGCTTCACTTCTATACCCATTTATTTTTTCTGCTGAAGCACGTGCCATTAGCTCTCTTGAATTAGGATATGCTTACTTCCACACAACCAACCCCAGCTTCACCCCCTTTGGCTCCTCTGAATCCTAATGATAGTGATGTGACATGTTTCAACTGCAGGGTGACTATGAAACAGCTTCAAGGTACTACTGGGCATCTGTCAAAGAAACCAATAGTCCCAATGAATTTGTTTTTCCGTATTATGGTGAGTACATATTGTGATTGTGCTTTCTGTGAGATTTGATGAGATTTTTAATATTTGTGTTTCAAATTGCTGGTCTTTTTATCGACATGGATTTGAAGTTATCTGTTTTAGGCCCATTTCTTCACTGCATTGGTTAACTTTATATTTTCCATCACTCTAATTACGGAGACTTTGTATCAATCTTTTCTGTATTTGACAGGCCTGGGGCAAGTACAGTTGAAGTTGGGAGAGACTAAGAACGCCCTATCAAATTTTGAGAAAGTTTTAGAAGTTTATCCCGATAACTGTGAGACACTGAAAGTAAGTTAAATCAATGTGTTTACTTTTCATCTTGGAAGTTCACTGGGCTTTTAGATATTTTGAGGGACTTTCAACGGAATCTTTTCATTTCCTACAGGTAATTGGTCATATATATGCTCAAATAGGGCAGAATGATAAGGCTCAGGAACTATTGAGGAAGGCCACGAAGATTGACCCTCGTGATGCACAGGTATGGAAAACTGTTGTTCATAGGCTTTGACTTTGAGTTTCTTGTGATTTTGCTGTAAACTGTTCCTGTAATTTTCTTTGGTTTTGTGTTTTGTGTGAAATGAGTTTACTTCTTCTGTATGCTTTAAATTTGTGTCCATGACAAGTGATGTAGGGAAAGGCGTAGGGCAGCTAGATTTCAACAAATTAGGGCTACAATAGGGCTGATTGTGATTGGAACCATTAGGGTTCATAACAAATGCTCCTATAAAATTCTCAATACAAAAGTTGCTCCCTTTCTTCAACATGACCCTTTTATGTACTAGTCTCGGCAGAAATCCTATTCATAAAGGAAGGACAGGTCCAACTTATGGAACTGAATTAATGAACTATGAAGTGATGCTTAAACCTTATGCCTTCTTTTTTCTCCAGATTCATACCATAAAAAATGGCACTGTATCAGTGGGGAAGCAGGACATCAAAAGCCATAAAAGGCGAACAAATTATATTTCTTAATAATATGAATTAAGTAATAGCATTTATTCTCAAGGAACCAGCACTTGAATCTCAATTCAGTAAGGTCTTCAATATAAATACTTGATGTCTGCCTCGTGAATCCTCCTTCATTTTGAATCTCAATTCAGTAAAGTCTTCAATATAAATACTTGATGTTTGCCTCATGAATCCTCTTTCATTTACCTGTGTGCGGAGCCAAAATCTTCATTAAATACTAAAATTTTTATCCTTTCTGATTGCTGTAGTTCTAGTTAGACATGGATATTTTTTTGTCATTTTCTCATTTGCATTTAAGAACTGTTTCTTTTTCTAATTTCAGCGTCCATGATGGTATATTACTTAAACTACTTCATCTTTAATGCTATTTCCTCAAACTTTCTGTTCTATGATTTCTCTTGCTGGACTCAATAATTCCTCATTGCAGTTTTATTTTCACATGGTGATTCATCTGCTTCAACTCTCAATAATCAACATTGTTTTATTTTCCGTCACTAGAACCTTCAAATTGATACAAATGGTTTAATAAGTATACTTTGAAATATATGCTATTTGATTATCAATTATAGCTTTTTAACTTTCATTTTTTTCCCTGTATATTGTACAGGCATTTCTTGACCTTGGTGAACTATTAATTTTGTCAGACACAGGAGCTGCTCTAGATGCCTTCAAAACTGTAAGGACTAAGGATCTTGCTATTAGTACTTTTGGAATTTAAGTTTTAAATATCAGGGGATATATTTTCTGCCATATATTTTTGACGTTAGATGTTGTTGTAGGCACGAAGTCTTCTTAAAAAAGGAGGTCAAGAAGTCCCAATAGAAGTTCTTAACAATATTGGAGTTATCCATTTTGAAAGGGAAGAGCTTGAGGTCTGCACAGATTTCTTTAGATTTTGAGAGACACGAGTACATATTGCCATGTGTAAAGCATTTATTTTTGTTATTTCAGTTGCTTAACAAGTTCTTGACGGAACTTCCTGCTTGTTATTTTGGACTTTTTCTTTTCAAGTTCGTGTGGTTTTGGCTACACTGTAATTTCTTGATTTTTATATCGTATTATTCTGAAATTACTACAGCTTGCTCTACAAACTTTTAAGGAGGCTCTAGGTGATGGCACATGGGTTACTTTCCTTGATGGTAAAGCTAATGTCAATGCAATTGAAACATCCGCTTCTGTTCTTCAGTACAAAGACATGCAAATATTTCATCAGTTAGAGGAAGATGGTATTCATGTGGAACTACCTTGGAGTAAAGTCACAGCATTATTTAATTTGGCCAGACTACTTGAGCAGTTGCATGAGACACAAGTTGCAATCATACTTTACTGTCTTATACTGTACAAGGTACTGTTGCACCATATCTGCAAGTATCGATTATTCTTCTCTCTTTGTCCATTTTCATATGTACTGTTTCATGAATAAGCTCTTGATTTTGCTTCTGTAAAGATTTGTTATTACAATTCCCCTTTTACTAAGTACATGTCAATGCAGTATTCTCCAGGTACCTTCTTGTTCACAATGTCATTTGATGATTTTTGGCATACTTTTCAACTTTTAATTCAATGGCTATACTTGAACAATAACTGGATATTCTCTTTTCCTTGTTATCAAGGCTCTAGACTATGTTCTATTGTTTGCTTGGGGATATTTTTGCATTATTTTAATGGTGTTAAATTATCTTATTTTTATTCTATTTTGGTCACCAAAACTGTTCGTGGCTCTCATCATGTTTTGACTGTATTTTCTGTATCCAATTTAACAGTTCCCAGACTATGTGGACTCTTATCTGAGGCTTGCTGCCATTGCGAAAGCTCAAAACAATCTTCAATTAAGCATTGACCTGGTTGTTATGACCAAAATAATGTTGCTGTTACTGTCTTTTACTTTATGTTTCCTTTCCATGGACTAACTGTTAGCTTTTTTTTTAATAGGTCAATGAGGCATTGAAGGTAAATGACAAGTGCCCTAATGCATTATCTATGCTCGGTGACTTAGAGCTGAAAAGTGATGATTGGGTTAAGGCCAAAGAAACCTTCCGAGCTGCTAGTGAGGCAACTGACGGAAAAGATTCTTATGCAACACTCTCTCTGGTTTTTCTCCTCTTCCATGGGCCTTCCTACTTGTACTTTTTCAGATCTTAGGATTTCTCCTAGATCCACATTTGACTGACTAGTATGTGGCAATTTATTTCATGTGACTTTTTATATCAGTTCTCTTAACATATGTAGTTCGTACATTCCTTTTGGCATTTGTCAGGGAAACTGGAACTACTTTGCTGCACTACGCAATGAGAAAAGAAATCCGAAGTTGGAAGCTACCCACTTGGAAAAGGCCAAGGAACTTTACACCAGAGTACGAACTTCTGTGTTTTCTCACATCCCTATGAATAATTAAGTAGAATACTTAACACTGTTATTTGTGATGAATGGATTCAATTAGACTTAGAACTGATTTGTAGTTTGGCCCCTTTGTTTACTTGCTGTATACCTTTTGCATGCTTCTATTTCCCTCTTCCCCGTCTATCGTCTTTTGACTGGTACTGTTGTTAGTCTGTAATTTGTGTATATGCCCTATTAACTCTCTCTTGTCTTGACATTTTAGGTTCTGGTTCAGCATACAGCTAATCTGTATGCTGCAAATGGTGCTGGTGTAGTCTTGGCAGAGAGAGGACAATTTGATGTCTCAAAAGATCTTTTTACACAGGCATGACACTCTGATTTGCTTAATTTTGTTTCTTATAGTTTAAAACTTCATTTTATCCCTTGTGCTGGCCTATGTGCCAGTTTGTATGTTGAATTTTTGTGTGCTGCAATGATATAGGTCCAAGAAGCTGCAAGCGGAAGCATTTTTGTCCAGATGCCAGATGTCTGGATCAATTTAGCACACGTTTATTTTGCTCAAGGAAATTTTGCATTAGCAGTAAAGATGGTTTGTTTATTTTATTATATTCCATTTATGCAGATATGTAGGTTAAAGTTGCATTTTACATGCTTGTAATTTCTACTCATTGAATTTATATTTTGGACTTTGCTTCCTGCAGTATCAGAATTGTTTGCGGAAGTTCTATCATAATACAGATTCTCAAATTCTCCTTTATCTGGCTCGTACTTATTATGAAGCTGAACAGTGGCAAGACTGCAAGAAAACTTTACTAAGGGCCATCCACATGGCACCTTCAAATTACATATTAAGGTTTAATGCAGGTGTTACGATGCAGAAATTTTCAGCATCTACGCTACAAAAAACAAAAAGAACAGCAGATGAGGTGATTTTCTCTCTTTTAAAATTAGCTTGATTGGATATTATTTTCTATTCCTAAATGTTATTTTTTTGATAATATAGCTCATATCTTTTTATTTTGTAATGATAGATGCAGTGCTTACAAGAATTAGTTCCTGGTACCCTAAAATGTGTGTTAGTCTCCCAGCTTGTGGGTTTAATTATCATAGGAGTTAATGTATCATAAAGAATCTAGAAAATAAATGTCTCTACCTGGCAGGTTAGCTTGTAGATGATCGTACTCACTCCATGTTTGGCTAGTCAAACACCAGAGCCTGTAGGGGAATAAGCTTTTTCTGCTAGATTATGTAGTCATATCTTGTATCATATAAACCATAAAACTGGGCAAGAGCCAGGTTTTCACATGCTTTCTCAATCTTTCCATGGACACAGTATCTAAGTAGCCTATCCTTTTCTTTTTATGATTATGCTATAGGTACGTTCCACAGTTAATGAGCTGGAAAATGCTGTCCGTCTATTTAGCCAGTTGTCTGCTGCTTCTAGCCTTCAGTTTCATACATTTGATGAGAAAAAAATCAACACACATGTTGAGTATTGCAAGCACTTGCTAGAGGCTGCAATAGTTCATCGTGAAGCAGCTGAGCGTGAGGAGCAGCAGAACCGACAGAGACAAGAAGTTGCTCGACAAATGGCTTTGGCTGAGGAAGCCCGTCGTAAGGCTGAAGAACAAAGGAAATTTCAGGTCTACTGCTGTCGTTATAGCTTATAAAGTTTGTATATGTGACAACGATATTATAATACTTAGAGGTCTTATTTTTCCGTTGGTGTGAACAGTTGGAGAAGAGAAAGCAGGAAGACGAACTGAAACGAGTGCGGCAACTAGAGGAACGTTTTGAGCGTGTAAAGGTAATTAGATCTGTTAAAAATTTTCATATATCCTCAAAGCTTCTTGTCATTGCATGATTATAAATGCTTTCTTCATAATGGGTTTATTGTGGTATTGGTGAAAGGATCAGATGAGTAAAAGAGATATTGGTGTAGACAGTAGTTTCTATGCCATATTTTCACATGATTCTTCCTTTTTCACACTGATTAGTGCCTTTAGATGTGTTCTAATACAATTTAATGGGCGTTTTATGTAATTTGGATTACTCTATGCGGCTAATTCTTCTATTTTTTGTTAATTAAATTTGTAACGTAAAATCTGCGTAACAGGTTCCTTTGAACAATCTATACACAATTAGATGACTATATTATTTGATGTTTGCTGCATGAGACTTTCCGTTCATAGTACATCTCCAGTCCCATTTCAATACATTGCTCCTTACCAATCAGTATGTATTATAAAAGGAAATCCTAGGACTGCTTGAATTGGGCTGTAGTGGATCTATGGTAGCTGCTTAAATTCACTGATTTCATCATGGTTTTTCATGATTCCAGGAGCAATGGAAGACGTCTGCTTCTAAGCGGAAGGATAGATCTGAGATTGATGATGATGATGTTGGGCACAGTGAAAGAAGGAGAAGGAAGGGTGGGAAGAGGAGAAAGAAGGATAAGAACTCAAAGTCACGCTATGAGATGGAAGAAGGAGAAGCTGACATGATGGATGATCATGAGGATCAAGAAGATGAAGATGCAAACATGAACTATAGGGATTCCAGAAATCAGGTGGATGATCATGATGACCATGGAGAAGATGCACAAGAACTTCTTGCTGCTGCTGGGCTTGAAGATTCTGATGCAGAGGATGAAGCCGTAAGTATTCCTTTCAACTTCAAATCTCTTAGACTAAAACTTCATTGAAACTAGGATGCTGAATCAAACACAGTCGAGCAACTATAATGTACTGGTGAAAGCACTTAACAGCAACAGGACATGCAAAAGATTAAGATGGATACAAATTTGTGGATTAGATGGGATTTAAAGTGATTCAGGTTCATAGCCTTATTTCTACAAGTTAAAACACTATTACTAGTTTATATTGCGTACTTGTTTTAGTTTACTGAGACAGACGGGCCAATGGGTTATCGCTCTATTGGAAATAGGATACTGACATGATGGATCGTTCTGTTTCCCACAATGTTTCTATTAGTTTTGGATTTGGTTTTTAATCCAGTCTCGAGACAAAATAATCTATATGATGTTTCCTGGTGAAGGCTGAGCCTTCATCAACAGGTAGAAGAAAGCGAGCATGGTCAGAATCAGACGATGATAATGAGCCTTTAGATAACAGACCAGAATCCAGCCCTATGCAGGACAATTCTGCTGAGCTGCAGGACAGTGATGGAGAAATTAGAGACGGCACTCGCAGGCAGCATGGTCATACTGTTATTGATGATGATGACGATGATTAGCTGGTTGCATCTGTATTACCAAGAGAGAGAAACAACTAACACTTAAATCTGTCGACAAAGGAGAATGCAATACACTGGGAAAGTGCTTGATTATTTATAGGAATCCTACTGTACTTTCCCATAGCTCAATCTGATGTTGTATATTAAATGTAAACCTTCTTATTTCTTGTGCCTATCTTGATAAAGAGACTTCATAATTCGACTCTCTGATAACCCCTCCTAAGATCAGTGACTGTTCTGGACTAACTGGGTCATTACTGTTAGGTTCCTTTAATTTTGAGATTGCAAGATTGTGGGATAACTGTTTATAGACTCAAAAAGGAAGGAGAAAAAAAAAGGGTTACTTCTGTTTGAAGAGGTGAGGCGATAGTGTCAGAAACTAGGCATTTCCTTTTGAGGCGGATGACTGACATAACCAGAAAAGAGTCGAAATCAGATTAGGGTCGGGGTTTTTCTTCAGAAGGTCAGAAACCGTACAGTTGTGTTTCTGCGTTTTCCACTGGCTACTTGGATTCTTTGTGAAATTGAATACCCTTTTGCAAGTCTACTCTCCAAAGCTCCTTGCTCCTTTTCTAAACCAAGCGGGAAACTTCAGACCCAGTATCAGCCTCAGCCTCAGCCTCAGCCTCTCGCTAGAAGGCTTCAGAAATTATTGTGAAACAGTGACTAGTGCTCTGTTTTGCCCTGCGACTTTTAAATGTTCGCACTGCCTTGCCGACTGACTTGTTTGCTTTCCGTGACCCAAATGCTTCTAGAAAAAGCCGAATGCCACTGTTACGGAGACGCCAATTGGACGCCTGATAATAGGCAAAATGAACAAAAGCTCTTTGAAAACTACTATTCTTTCTTTTATTTTACCGATTAAAGGTACTCTTCTATATATTCCATTATGTATAAAAAAATTCTGATAAGAAGAAGGAAGCAGTTATATCTGAAACCTTTGTTGTTGGACTGGAAATTAGACAGGTGTAGTACTCTACAGTGCTAGACATTTCAATTTGAAACTCTTGACGGATTTCAATTTGCAAGGGTACCAGGATGGCATTAACAGTCGAGGGGATACAATGGAAAGAAACAAAGAAAAAATCCAAAAAGTTGTGGGGAAGTCCTTGCTGATAATTGTAATGACATGAAGCGCTGCGCAGTGAACCGACAGAAAATAAAATATATTGATAATTGATTTGTAGTTTCAAAACATATTCGAAGCATTTTCCTTTCTCAAGGTAACCCATTTTGGTTTCTTTAGGGTCTCCATTTTTTGAAAGTATCCGAAATGGCTATTAGGGATCATGTTATGGGCAAATTTTGATGTCAACAATGTCCCAATTCCCATAGCGTTAAATTGTGTCAGATGACAGCAAGTGGGACAACTGTGACCAACTTGAGTTTGGTGACAAATCAACAAATCTTAGGTCACCAACCCAGCAAATACTGCAATAACCAGCATCTTAGGCAAGTGTTTGAAACTGAAGCCGCAACGAGAAACCCCCACAACCACAAGACACTTACCTGCCTATCAGTCAATATCTTTACCAACATAATAAAACAGACTTGGCCGAGACATTCTATATATTTCAACCGACGTACTGAAATCATTGAAAGAAGATGAACAACTGAAGCACAAGGCACATGGATGCTCCATTAAGCACTAAACACACTTCAGAAAGTATGCAAATCACAGACACTTTTGATATAAAGCAACAAAAGAAAATCGTAGTTTTGGCAATTCTCTGGCCTCACAAAAAGCAAGTGGCCCCCACCGAGTACAATTTTGGCCTTCAAGAACTACCCCTGAAAAACTCAAGCATCTGCGTCCAAACAAAAAACACAAAAACAATGTATTCTGTTAAACCTGGAAGTATCTGTTGTGTACCCGTGTAAGAGACAAGGGGATGGAAAGAAACCACAAACAAGTGAAGGGTCAATTAATTACCACCGTGGGCTCTTGAATTGAAAATGGGAAATTCAGGTGATGATGATGGAATGGAGATTGATAACCCAGTTTTTGTTATTGATGCAGTGTTTGAAGATTTATCATCCAAGTCAAGCCATGAACTTTTGCTCTTAGGTGGCCACTCGTCAAAGAAACGATGGACAGTCTTCTGTTCCTGTTCTTCTCTCTCATTTTTTATGGATGCTTGACATGTAACCTCACTTCCCAAGAGATAGCTATGTTGATACTGCTTTTGCTGTTTTGGGTTATCGTGATCGCTCAAGCTTTGAAGTTGCAAATAAGAGTACTCATTTTGGTAGCCAGACAGGTTCCTCTGTTTCGAAGAGTACGATGAAGAAGAAGAAGAGGAAGAGCTCATTGTGAGTGGAGTAAGTTGCCAAGCATCATCCAACGCTGAACCGGGAAGGTTTCTCATACAACCAGAAGGTTCACAGAACAAAGCATGCTCGTCAACCTCCTCTTTCAGCCCATAGGCATTCCTGTTTCTTCTTTTCGAACAACAAAGAGAATTAAATTAGACAAAAGAACCAGAAGCCTACAAAGATACAGACAAAACAAAAAGGAGTATAAATGTCAGTCCTTTTCCATACCTACCTGTAATCACTACTAGCCAAGGAACAACCACCACAATCCAGGATCAGGTGGGAAGAGTCTTCATGAGGAGACAGCCCAATCCCAGAAGGTGTAGTATGAGAACATATAAACTGGTGGCTGAGATTTGTGTGATAACCAGAATAGTGAAGGTGGTTTTGGTGGTGGGTCTCAGAGGACATTAAAGAAAGAGAATGAGAGTGTGGTGGTGAGAGTAGGTTAGAAGTGTTTTTGGTGATTGATGAGAGAGATGTCGGTGTAGATGGATTAGTTGTTATCATTGGTTGTGTTGCAACTTCCACAGGCTTTCTTGAACGGTTTTTGCCTCTATGCATGTGCCTCTCACAATACTTGGAATCTGGGTATGCTTCTTTTGAGCACCTCCATTTCTTTCCATCCGTTCTTCTGCATCTCCCTGGTTCGGGATCGATTTTTCTCCCAAGACCCATCTGGAAACAGTTCCATCCGACTGCAAATAAACCCAAACCATAACTATTTAAAAGAAAATCCTGCAGCAATATTAATAAGCACAAGCGTAAAGATTGAGCATCAGGCAGAGCTGTTACTGTGTGGCGGTTGGCGAGAAAAGAGACTTGCAGACAGTACTGAAGAATCGGGGCAGCTCCTTTTGATAGTGAAAAGGAGATCAGGAGGAATAGGAATGCCGGACACCATATACTTAAAGATTAAAGCTTGATGCTCAAGCTCTTGCCACTGAGTTGGAGTGAAAGGAAACCTGCTTCTTCCATTCATCACGATGGAAGAAAAGGAAGAGTGAGGAAGTGGAAAAAAGAGCTGGTTTAGACCTGACTCAGCAAGCGAAAGTTGTGCTTTTACGTTGGTGTGTTGTGTCTGGGTCTGGGAGGGCTAGCTAAAACTAGTTTCTTCTTAATGATGACTAACTTGTGAGAGGTGAGCAATAGAGTGGGTATATTTATTTCAGGGACCATTGGTTTGCAGAATCTTCTGTACGTGGATAAAACTAATGGGTTCTGTCATTAGACACCTCGCTCTCTCCGCTCATATAATGAGTCACTGCAACTCTCTCTCTCTTTTTTTCTGGTTTACTGTGGCTTGCAGAACTGAGCTAACCTGTGTGGCAGCTCTTGTCTCTGACAACTCTACGGAAACCCATAAACTAAAGGGTGGCAGAGGAGAGTGTGCATTTACTTATTTAAACGGCACAAATAAAGATTTAATCTTTTCTCATCTATCGGATTCTGTCGTGACTGATGCAAAGTGAACATATACATACATATAATATGTATATATATATATACGCGAGATTGTGAGTGAGAGAGAAGATTGGTGTCAATCTGAATCGAATGCTTTAGGCCGTGCCTCTCTGATACTGGCAAAGATTGTACGGTTTGAGCTTTTACTGCTACGAACTCTTTAACTTTTTTTCTGTTCCTTTACCTCGAACCCTTTCTTCTGGTACCCAACACCGCTTACTGTCTGACCTTATTCTATTTCTCAAAGGACCACGTATATATCATATATCTTTTGGTGTCTAGTGTCTTCTTTTTCTTTCTGAAGAAAAAAACCTTCTCTTTGGTCTTTTTCTGATAAATACTGGACCACGCTCTTGGAAGCTTTAATGGCAATTTAGGAGATCATTCTAACTTTTAGGGGATCAAATTTATATAGTTTAAAAACGGCGACTTACCATTCGAGTTAAAGTTCATTGCAAACAACAAAAAGGGCTCTATCTCCAAAGCATGCTAGGTTTGAGAATCAGTTTATCTTAAACCGGGAGGTGCTTCTTTTCCTTTTGTTCTTCCCTCATGATTTCCTTGCCTAATCATCCACTGCAAGGCCATGTTTTCATTTGATAATGTTTACTTGGATCCCGGAAAAATCGACTCAGGTTCTACTTAGGACAAAGGCATATATCACATGGGAAAAAAAAAAAAAACTGCAGTTCACACCATATATCAAAAGAAGAACACTGCAACCTAGCTACTGTTTATTGCACAGCCAATTTATGACAAGCAACTTTCCGATTACAAAACAAAATGCAAACCCTCTATCTTGTGCTCATAAAGAACAGCATTTTCTGTAGTTAATCAAGGATATGCAAGACAAGTGCTTAAATCTTTGATTCACAGGTCACTAATAACTTAAAAGTAATAGTTATGTGATGAATATTCGAAACTGAATCAAATCAAGTTCCTTTGTATCATTGAAACATTGTGAGGGAAGTCATGCTAAAATAAGAATAAAGGCATAAAAAAAGGGTGGTGGGTAGTGATTTTGTTAGGTTGCATTTACTTCTGAGACTGAGACTCAGACTCAGACTGAGACAGGGACTGGGACTGGGACCATTCTTGTAATGTAAGCTTGGCAGGGGCAGGCGTTGTGCAAAGTAGTGCTCTACTGTTTGGCACTGTTGTTATCTCCTGCCAGACCCCCAACACATGCAAGCCACCTTTTTTCAGTACTGATGGCCCACTGCATCACCAACAACCTCCTCAGGTGCGTTTCTTGGTTTCAAAATCCCCAACTGGCAACTTTCTTTCTTAGTCCTCCATTTCCAAAACCAAACCTTTGCATCATCTCCCTCCCTCCCTCCGGGACCATAAAAGACCCGTATCAGCTTTTGATTGGACGGGCTATTCAGATCCATCTTCCTATGACTTTCGTTTTCAACACTTACAAAGCATATTTTTGGCCGATTTGTCTCTATACTAAACCCGCCTGCTGCTCGATATGACAACGATAAGCATGAAGTCTCCGAGTTGTACTAATTTCTTGGTTCCATTTTTCACAAAGTCTAAGCCTGTGTTTGGTTGCAACCTTTTTTTGTTTAAGAGCTTTTCTCCTCATAATAACTCTTTTAACAAGTTGGTTAATTATTTAGCTGTTATTTAAAATTTTTTTAAAAATTTCATATAATAGACTAGTTAATAATATAAAAATAAAAATAATTTTAATTTTAACTATATTTTATTTTATAATAAAAATTATTTATGCATATAAATATTTTTAAAGTATATTAAACAGTATGTAAAGTATAATATATTAATTATTATATAATTTTAAACTATATGAAACATAAATGAAAATATTTCTAACTAAATCTTTTATATGAATTATAATATAAGTAAAGCTAATATTAAAAATAAATATTAAAATATATTAAAAACCTAAATAATATTATATAACTTTTAAAATAAACGTGAATATGAGTTTGTGAGTATTGTAAAAATTATCTGTGAAACATAAAGACAAAAGAGACTAAAAAATAAGCTCATTAATTAATTAAAAAAATCTATATGAAAAAGTATTATTTTTAGAAGTTTCAAATTTGAACTTTTTAAAACGCTGTATTTTAGTGACAAAAAAAGTCATATATATTAAAAAATATTTTTTATTTTACAACAAAACACTTATTTTTTTTAAAAATAGCTTTTATGATAGAGAAAAGTATTTATTACATCTCAAAATCCATCCAAAGAGGTAATAATGTACTTACGAAGAACCAAAAGAACAAAAAAAGATAATTAATTTATTTTATAAAATACAAACCCTTTAGTGTTTAAAGTTTTATCCCTTCACGTAAGTTAGTTTAGGGTTGACGAATCATATATTCAATTGAAAGTGTTCCAAGAGACTGCTAATGCATGTGCATTGTGTACTATTCTTTTTACTTGAAAGAGAATGCAAACGGATTGGTGGCCACCAAAGTAGGTGAAGGGCTTGCTTTCTTGTGGCTCACAATCCTCGATTGGTAGGAAACAGAATCAATGTCTCAAATTCTGAACCACGATTCCCACCAGCAAGAGATCAATACAGCACCTTCCGACTCCGATTATACCCTCTCCTCTTAAGACGTACAACCACATGCAAAGTCAACAATGGCAACGCATGGTCCACACTGTTCTTCTGTTCGTCTTCGTCCAATATACTCTCCTCCTAGACAGTAGACAGCTACTTGTTTTAGCTACCACCATAACTGCAGGACAGAGAGCTCCCCCACCTGTTGTTGGTATTACAGATGAATGCATTATAACCGTCAAGATTCAAGACCCACCCTGCCACTAATACCTTATAGTTATCGCACTCTTTATTTGCTTCTCAAGTCCGGATAAACTTTGTTCTAAACTTGCTTGGTACTTCGACTGTCAGATAACGGTATTAATCTGACTATTAAATGGATTCACTTATGCCCCTGCCATACAAACTCAGAACTTCGACCATCTCAGATTAATGAGTTTACGGCGCCTCAGAGCTACGTTGAGCAATTCATGGCAGAGTCTGCAAACTATCATTTGCTATACTTCCACGTTCAGACACGCCCGGGCACGAGAGATTTTAACATGAAAAAAAGATCTAACCATTGTACACGCTGGTTGTACGAGTTGTAATCGTACACCATACATGTGGCTTGGGATGATGCCAAAGACTAAGATTACAGTACAATATGTGAAATAACGTTAATCTGTGCCTGTAAAACCAAAATATTTGCGGATTCATGTGCATAATCTGCGGACTCAGATTATACAAATCAGGCGAATCTGTTAGTCAGATTTTAGATGGCCAATTCAGGGAAGCTAATGGAGACAAAAGAGAGATTGGATAAGCAAAACTTTCATATGAAGATAATTCTAACAAACATATCGATAGCATTACAAGCTGCATTTTCTGTAAGACTATCACCTAAGCCTGTCTACCCACAGCAAACAAAAACCCAACCATTGTGCCCAGTTTCAACTAAGCAGCCTGGTCTTCCCGTTTTATATCAGAGGGACTATATTGGTCCGCCTTTTGCCAACTATTATGCGTATATACTTTTTCCCCAAGGTACAAGAGATAAATATAACTTGTGATTAACAACAGCATTACTGTTTTTGGAAAAATGAGAGAACAAGATCTGTATGTACTGAGAAGAGCTGTGTGTCCACAAAATGCTGTTTTGGACAAGGAAGGGAAAAATTATTCAGCTTACAGTTTTAATCATAGTTTAATGAAAAGACTTCTGAAAGCAATTGTAAGCAAGAACAATGATTTTTAGCAATTTCTGATTGTTGAAATGAATCAATAGATATTTTTTAAGCAAATCAAGAATGTCGAGAGAAACAAACCTTCATAAATGGTCTATCACGACTAGAGAAGGAATCTATGAAACTCTCCTTTAAAAGCAATGATACCTAGAGGGAAAGGGACACAAGCCAGTTATATCACTTGATAATATTATTAACATATGCTCAACAATAAAACTTGTGTTCATCAAACAATCAGGGTTGATGAATGAAACATAAGCTAGCATTGCAGTTAGTATCAAGATATATACTCGGATATTACTCAAATGACAAGAAGATTTCATGGACTAGAATGTGGAATTTAATAGCCTATGTGTAATGCCACCAAAAAATTATATCATCAAAAAATTATATCATCAATTGGTTAGTTGCATAATCATTTTCACCCTCCTCTTCTGTTTGTGTGTGCACGTGATTTTTCAATGCATACATACTCTGATAACCATCCAGGTGCTAATAGGAAAATTACAGTGCATAATAAGTTCCTTGTTCTATTAAATTATCATTTCTCTGTAAGACTCAGCACATCCCTGAACATAATTTTCGAAAGCTCATTTCATGTCTGATAAATAATGTTTAACCACAAAAAATTTCAGCTTATTGTGTTCAAACTTGTCAGCTGGGGACTATCATCCAGCAGAAATTCAAGATATAAAGCAGGAATAAAAGCACCAACTAAGAAAAGGACAGACCTTATCGTTATTGGATTGTACATTTGTAATTGTGTGTGAGCGCAGGTTAGAGCAGAGGGAATCCAAGTACGACCTCAACACTCCTAGGAAGCCCTTGGCAGCTTGAACCTGGAACAATCATACACATACAGGACAAATCCACACCAAAAAGACGGTTAAGCAACTAATGGAAACATTTGCTCAAAATGTTATTCCAAACTTCCAAGCAACAAAAGTGAAAACTATCATACAAGAACCCTGTAGAGCATTTTATGGTCCCTATAGACCAATATAAGCAAAATTGAGAATGAAAACAGGTAACAGAACATAAGGCAAATTCACAATATGAAAGGAATTATCATGACTAAGAAGAAACATGGACGAGCTAAAGTATTATAACAAAACTTAGCAAGTGTAGTTACACTGATCAAGTTCAGCAACATGTGGAAAGGTTTATGAAGGTAGAGGTATAAGGCCATAACAGAAGCACAAACAAAATATGAAGCCAAGTACAGCTGACATGCAATGTGATCAAAGCTGCAAATATTTGAAAACGAGGAGTAGATTCAACCATACCTTCCTAAAATCATGTACTTGCAAAAAAACCCTAAAAATGGTCATTCCTAAACATCAGCCTTGCGGATGACACTCCACAACTATCAAATGAATATAGATCTACCTACGAAAAAAAGCATTCTAGTCCTTATACAAATAGGATCTTTCATGTTTCAATGTGCTAAGAAGATAGCAAATTAGCCATCCCAGAACAGAAAAACACTACAACTAGGCACATGTATCAATAAAAGATTTACGAACACAATAAATTTCAAGGAAACTCAACTAAATACCACAATGGTTTCTGAACTTCAAGGAATATGTTATAGATAGCATTATATGTCAAATATAGAAATCCACATCAAAAGAAGAGGAATCATCACAATAGAGGGAAGAAAAAGTATCAAGTAGAAGCACACCTGTGCGTCTGTACACTCGTACATTGGTCTTTTCTTTGCCAGAAAACTTTCTCCCACTAGCTTTGCATGATAAGGACTTAAGCAAGAAAACAACTCCTTTTGTTTTGGCAATTGTGGAATATTTGGTGACCGTACCTATCATATAAAAAAATGAGATATATATCAGATAATGACACTAAATGAGTATTCTGAAGAGATGAGACCCAAAAAAAAAATGATAATCATATAGAAGAATTTCCACCAACACAAAAAAAATAAAGGCCAAAGGCAAAGATGTTAGACAGACAGACCATAGAAATTAAAGTTGCGAAAGCAGTTGGCACTTGATGTAAGAAATTCAGACTAGACTTTTTGCTTCGAATTAAGTTAACATTTTTTTTCACCAGGAGAGGGCAGGGAGATCATGAACAAGGAAAGACCTAAGCTTAAGTAGCTAGTAAGAGAGTGTGTGTGTGGGTGACATATCAGCCATGTTATACAAGCCAGCATAACATTCTTTTTTATCGCATGTATAGCATTCCCACAAGGGACATATCATCAACAATTTTTTAAGAGCCAGAAGATAACTTCCAGATGGAGGGAAAATAAACAAGTTAGAAATCATCAGACACATATGGTTAAATCTGTCTCATATAAATTGACGTAAAAGTGCACATATTTTATAGTAAGTAAAAATACAAACCTGGTTCTTGTTAGCATCGACAAGAATTACGTTAGTCAACTTTGACTGCACCTCACTTGTTTTGTTTTTTACACCCACCTAAACACACAACCATTTATTGATAACTGAAGCAAGCTAGAAAAGACCACATACCTAATGCCCTACCGTAATATTATTTCCCTTTAGGTTTCAAAGGAAACCCAGGGCCAATTTAATAGCAACGGGACTTGATGATGAATACATTCTGAATTGCAACAAAACACTTACTATGTAAGGAACAGGTGCATCCAGAAATTCAAGCATGTCATCTGGCAAGATCTAAAAAATGAAATAGAGAAAATAAATAAGTCAAGGTAGTGAATAGAATAAGACCAATACCTCGGTAAAAAGCATGGCTAGAAAAATTCCATACCGGCATTAATAGGCTTTGCCATTGGTAGGGTCGAATTAAAGGAATAATAGATAAAACTAAAGCAGATAAAATACCCTGCAAACAAAGAATTAGAAAAATATCAAATCAAGAAGTTCAATATTTGTAGGAGCAAGCACACCTAAAGATTCAACAACGTTTGTTCGGAAAATAGAACATACTCCAGGTAGGAGATCAAGTTAACACAGCCAATTTACGTCAACTTTAAAATCCAACAGAAACTCATTAGGATCACACAATATGCGCAGGAAACATACCAAATTTGAGCAAACCACCACAATTTGTTTTTCCAATAGTGCTCCTGCAAATAATGTTAACACCTACAGGCACAGAAAATTACCACCCAAATTATAAGTCAGCAATTTCTGGGTAACATATAAACTGAATAAAAGAGCATAAAGCAAATGACCCACCTAAATCGAGATATATGGGACAAGTATTTGGTCAACTAAGTGAAGCAAAACAAGAGAAGGTAACAGCCCCAAATTTTGTTGTGTTTACTTTCATTTGCAAATTGCATTCTACTAAGTAATTAAAGGAATATACACAAGTTCATATTCAATATACGATTGCACTATATGGAAACAAATGTAGTGTATGCAGAGAAGAATGTTGCTTCAATAAACAAATAAAATTAGGCACGCAAAGCATTTATAGGATTTTTAGAACAAATATCAAGTGTTTATAGCGAAAAGTTTCAAGAACATCATACATTCTCAAGTCGCAAGGATCCGCATATGCATGCAACAGCCCATGTTGACAATGCAACGGCTTCCTCCTCCGCCATCAAAGCGCTATGTGCCTGATAAACAACGCAAACAGGAGGCATTACATGAGAGAAGAAAGTCAAAAAGTTCCACATACAAAAAAGCATGCTGCTTATTGCATTAAAAATGTGTCCCATTACAAATAAAGTCCCAACACATGATCACAAAGAGAAAGTAGCTAACTCGCAAGAGCAAAGTATCCTTACCTCTGCAAATTCCAGGCTGGTACTGCATGATCTCAGATCAATTGTTGAGCCAGCAATATGTAGAACTGTCTCATCAGGTCTATGATATTCCAAGGGATGAAGGTGCTCCAGAGGGTGGAATCTAAGAGTTGAACCCCTGGAAGGGCAATGTAATTGGAAATACTCGCACAAAAGCTGCAGTGATCCATGGTTGTTTGCCTAGAGAAAAAAGGAAAGAAGAAAGAAAATTTAAAACCTGAAAAGGTAGTCAATTAACAATAGTAACTGCCTAGAAACCTCTACACACTTGCATATAAAAAAAGATTCAGACCTTGGCCCATTCAAGAATATCAATGTTATCATTTGAATCTTCCTGGCCAGAAAAGGATGCCTCCTCTGTTTCTGTATCATCAACATCACTCCTGAAGTTCCTATCTTCACTAGGAGAACCTTGGAAGCTGCATATTAGACCCGCTTAATAACAAAACATTGCTTCCACCCAGATGATGAGAATCACATATATAACTCATGCATCCCAACATGCTCAAATGTCTCACAAGTACACACCAAATTAATGCCAACTAACATTCTTTAAAGAATAGCTTATACGCTCAAGACATTAACTCTTATCAACTAACCAGCAACCTCCAAAACAATATATAAAAATTATATCAAATTTCAACCAAGAGACTACTGGAATTGGCAGCTTTCAGCAGCTCAAGCCATATCAGCTTTATTGTCATGTTTGTACAAAACAAAAACTCATCAACCATCTTTCCAAACAACAGGCTTCAAGCACATGTAATATACATTTACCAAAGACAGAAAAATACAAAGTCCACTATAAGAATCCCCATCTGCTTAACATATATCATACCTGCATGAAGATTCAGAACTTTCATATTGACAGTATCGCAGGAGAGGAAGAACAGCAATTGGTAAACGTTTATCTCCAGTTTGTTTATTAGATGAAAAATCATCAGCATCAATGTTATAATCTTCAGAGTTTACAGCACCAGATTCTCCTTTAGATGAGAGGGTTTCAGTCTCAGAATCAACTGGAACAACAATGTTATTGCTAATGCTTTTGTTCAATAAATGAATATGCCCCTGAACAAGTTGATGGTCCAGCTGATTTCCATTGTTAATACCAACTCCCACAATAGAATTTCTTAAGTGTGATTCCGAAATTTCAACTGATCCATCCATAATCTCCTCTGCACCTTTGTAGTTCAATGATTCGGAATCCAAGTTGTCATTTGATTTTTCTTCCTTGATGCCCTCTAAGGGTTCTAGGTCCAGAAAACCACTATATTTTGTCAACCGTTCCAGCCTTTCCTCTGTGAAGATACTACAACACAAGTCCATAACATAATAAGGATTAATATTTAGATGTTACTGTGCAGTATCATCCATATTAATACATAAGATATCCACCGAAAGGAGCTTACTTGATAAACATGAACTCTAATCAATAGGTGACCAGAGTGAACTTAGAATTTGACAAACCAGAATTTAAATTGCAGACAAACCTATTCAAAACAGAAAAATGCAATTCAAAGAATGGAAGCCTTGACAGAATGCAGTAACATCTCCGAGTAGTTAGTATATGACGGCTCAAAGCTGGGAAGGTAGACTGTTTATTTGAGATCATGGAGAGCAATCCAGAAGGTTTTGTAACAATTTCTTCAACCAACACACAGCACCCATACAGTGTTGAATTATCAGCAACCTATGACAAAAATACAAGGTTAAAAAGCAAATTTAATGAATGGGAAATCAGTCAACTCCTGAATGATACAGTCTCCCTAAAGTATATCATATATCAAGAAGACATTACTTTCTGTCAAATTCAAAATAAATGACACATATAATTGTGGCACCTAAAGAATCAAACTCTCCCAATTACCCTAAGAACTGTTGGAAGATGGGACAATTTAGTATCAATACCAAAACAGGAAATCAAAGAAAAAAAATAATGATTATAGGATAGATATCAAATCTAATCTTTGCCACTATGAAAAAACAGAATATAAATTGCAATGCATTTTGCATATACAGCATCCTCAGTCTATGAACCAGCAAAATGTTTATTTGGTCACACAAACTTTTTCGCCAGATATCGTATTCAACCAAATGGAATAAAAAAGAAAAAAAATGATGATTATAGGATAGATATCAAATCTAATCTTTGCCACTATGAAAAAACAGAATATAAATTGCAATGCATTTTGCAT
>JANVCQ010000231.1:14617599-14628441 GCA_025531925.1 Erythroxylum plowmanianum
TATGAAAAAACAGAATATAAATTGCAATGCATTTTGCATATACAGCATCCTCAGTCCATGAACCAGCAAAATGTTTATTTGGTCACACAAACTTTTTCCCCAGATATCGTATTCAACCAAATGGAATAAAAAAGAAAAAAATGATGATTATAGGATAGATATCAAATCTAATCTTTGCCCATATGAAAAAACAGAATATAAATTGCAATGCATTTTGCATATACAGCATCCTCAGTCCATGAACCAGCAAAATGTTTATTTGGTCACACAAACTTTTTCTCCAGATATCGTATTCAACCAAATGGAATAAAAAAGAATAAAAAAATAAAGAAGCATCATATATTAAGGTTACCTGTAGCCGGAATACAAATGACAGATCACTTTGTTTAAGGTGCTCCTGCAAAATAAGCACACAATTATTAACTAGATGAGAAATAATTGTGAGAATCTGACATTAACAAATTTGAATCATTAGCAAGATTCAATAAATAATGTCCTCCTAAGATTCCAGATCATGGTCATTTTTTAATCATTTTGCCAGATGGTGCAAGCCAAAGAAAGAAGTTAATAACAAATATGATGATTTATAATCCAAGGGCTAATTCGTGAAGAAGACATCACCCAACCAACCGCTTTAATTGAAAAGCTACAGTTGTGCATACAAGTAAGCTTTAATTTCAGTCATTAAGCCATGCAATAGGAGAGGAAATTCAAAGTTCAAAAGATCAATGAAAATGTTAACAATAGGTGCGATGCCATCTCCATTGAATAAAATAAAATAAATAAACATACATATACATATAAATACATACATACATACATACATACATACTCAAGAATTCACATGAAAATGTCATATATGTACCTGGCCTAGAAGAATTTCATTCAACTCACTCATTGAAGGGGTTCTCTCAACAGCACGAACCTAGAAAGAATCAGAATAACCATGTTTGAAACTCAAGAGAGAATAAGTAAATCAAAGTAACGTGCACAAATGCAAAGGACATGTGAAAACCAATCTGTGGAAACCAACCTCTAGGCCTCCAGGGAAGCAAAAAGACAAAAGATCCTTATATTTGAGTGGTAGCTCTTTTTCTGGAGGGTAAACAAATAAGACCTGAAAGTAAAAAACTAAGAATCAGCAAAAGCTTGAAATTTCAGTGACATAGGCAGAAGCACACGTTGAGCATTTTTGGCACTAAAAGGCACCTGAGGCTCAAGAATGGGCTCTATGCGAGATTGATTCTGACAGCCAAGTGCATTTTGCAACCTCCCAGATACTTCAGATTTTCTACCTACATATTGCCTTTGAAGAGCCTGGAGGTCACAATTAGGATGAAGACCTACAACTACCATGCTTTCAAAAAGCTTTGATGGTTCCTTTAGAGACTTATGATCCTGAAAACTTAAATAATAGAGATGTTATGAAAATAATAGAAGCTGAAGCTGCAGCCCTTTCCATTACACAGAAAGTATTAAAAAAATACATAACAGGAAAAGGTAAACTTATATCAGTAATACAACTTTGAGCACCCAAAAGATAATTTTAAAGGAGGTAGCAACTATCAATAACTAAAGAATTTAAATTTAGCTGGCAGCAGCTACATTAAATAAATAATGGAAATGAGCCCCGTCAAGGAGGCGTCTGAAACAAAAAGGCTTCTCAACAGAATGTTGTTACGAGTCATTCCTACGCAGAAAACTAGCTTGAACATCAAACTAATTCACTTCACCTACCAAGTACTGTAATTGAAAGCTTGCCCATTGACGCTTTTGGCTAGTTAGAACTTCTGGATTATAAGCTTCGCTTTTCACTTCAGGAGGGGGAGATGAAAAACCTTTTAGAACCCTTGTAAGTTGGCGCTGCAGTTTCAGGAAGTGGCCATCACCCTGATCATCTTTGGACGAGAACACTACAGAGGGCCGCGGTGATCGAGGAGCAGTTGCAGCAGCTGCTGCTGCAGCAACAGCTCTTGCAACATCTTCTGTAGTCTGCATGAAAAATTGAGCACTCCAACTAGGGCTACTGGTCTCTTCACTACTGGCCATCCTCATACAGCACCACTACAGCCGAATCATGCAAATACATAAGATAGAGATTTACAAGCCAAATTCTTAAGCTTCTATAAAATCTAACATCCCAACACTCGGGAGCTGAAACTTTTTCACCAACATATAAATTATTAAAAGATACTGTGGAAACCTTGGCAACTAGAGCCATAATCTGTCAAAAAATATGTTTTTTTTTTCCTGTAAATCCCAAAAATAAGCGTGAAAACAAAACCTTAAAAATCAAAAACTCAACTCAACTCAACTTCTATCCTAAAGATGCAATTTTTTTTTTTCCAGCAGAATACATGCACCATTCCAGCAATATCTGGGCAAATAACTGTGATTCAGTCACTTCCCTTCCATCAAACTTAGTCAGTTACGAAAAGCTCCATAAAGAAATTAAGTTAAAAGATAACTATCTGCAGAAGAAAAAAAAAAGCACGTTTATATCCTGCAACGAACGTCGATTTCAGACACCCAGATAATTAACAATCAGTTAATTGAGTAAGAGAATCCATAGGAAACACGACCAGGTACAGATCAGTTTTTTTCAAAAAATATTTAACGAAAAAAGGAGAAAAGAATGATTCCAGCCTAGCACAGACCAAAAACGAAGAGAAGACAAATCAAAGAAAAACAAATTATATGGGAAATGAAACGATAATAGCAGGGAATTGAAAAGGGAAAAAGTAACACACCTTCAGGAAGCTACAAACGAAGAAAAAACAGCGAGAAAGAGAGAGGCACAGAAGGGTAATGAGTTTCAGGCAGCCATAACACAGAAAGCTCGAGTTTATCTTCTTTGCACATAAAAAAGGAGAGAGAGAGAGCGAGCAAAATAGAATAAATGGGTTATAAATTAAATTAATGGAGGGTTAATTAGATTGTCGTAAGAAGAGAGATGAAGGCACGACGGATACAAAGAGGTGAGAAAAGAGAAAACAGAACAAAACGAAAAGGAAAGTGAGAGGATTTTGTTCTTGTATCCGTGGATTTTAGAAATTTTGCGAGACACAAATCTGCTGTTTATGTGTATGTTGTTGGGTTGGTGGGTGTCTGTTTTTGTTCATCTTTAAAATCCCATTTGGTTACTTACACCCCACCTCTAGCTTACACTTTAATCAATTTCCCAATACAGAGTCAGAAACAGAGATGGAGAGGGAATGAAATAACCATGGATTATTGTCAAACATAGTTACGGTTTATTCTGTAGGTTAATTTTAAATAATTTGGGAATAATATTTAGGAAGGTGAAGGTGAAGGTGTTTTGGTTGCAGGCGGGGGCGGCAAGTTCCTTCCTTTGGTTATCATATTGCATGTGTAAGTGCTATGATTCATGGCACCCAAGCGGCGAAAGTTGTGGCTTTAGGCTTTCATTGCTATTTACAATTATTCATTTCTCTACCCCTTTTGTCAAACCCAACCCCATCAAGAAGCTTTTTGTCTTCGATTGTTCCGGTTTGCAGCAAATTATGGTGTTTGTTAAAATCCTGTTTTCCTTCTGTCGTCTTAAAAAGCAAAATAATTCCATACCAAAAAAAAAGGATAACATCTCATAAGCTTTGAGCCTTACCTTATCACTTGAACCCTCATATCTTACATTAATTAGCGAACCTCCTACTCATCATGCGCATTCTCAATATCAAATTATATGACACCCCCTATAACTTAAGTGACTGTGTGAACTCATCTTCAAGATTAAAAATATATATCCCGGAGCATGAACGGGAAACTTACCTTAGAGTTAGGTAGAACGTTGAGTTTCTTAAAAGGACGCATGGGAACAGGCCATGAGCATTTACTTGGTGATTTGGTTTTTATACGGTAATACTTTTTTTTTTAAGTCCCAAGATTCAATAACAGACAACGAGTCAAGTCATTGAACCATCCAAAAACGAATCAACCGCTGTTAATTAATTATATTATTTTCCCTTCTCAGGTGACGGTCTGACTGAAAGGGATCAGAATAAGAAGAATACTTCTGCGGTCTTCCTTTTCCAAGTTGTCGACTCTTACATTTGTTTATCCAATGAAATTCTTAGAAATATAATGTAGAAGCCTTAGTCAAAGGGTGCCATGATACACACAAGTAGGTTTTCATTCATACCTTGCATCAGACTGTTCTGAGAGTCGAAAAAGGTAATATCAATTGGAATGATGAAATTGACATGGTAGTGCTTTCCTTTATCTACTCCTGGTTTGGGACAGGACCACTCAATGCGATGTCTGAAGCCTCACATCATTGTTCCATACAAATAACTAGGCTTTGTGGTGTATAACTATAACACCAATCCTTCCGCTATGCTCGCTGCTGGTGAGTTACTTGGATCTTCGGTACTTGACAGGCCATTCTTATCATGGTTAAGAGTTGGGTACACACCTAGATAAGTACAAATAAAAAGACAAAAAGAAATGTTTTCTAATTATGTCAGACTTTACATGTCGACAAGACAATAAATAAATTAAACTAACCTTCTGTATCAGATCATGGTGCAACTGCATTCACATGGCAGCATACAGGCACGTGTTGCCACTCTAGAAAAGCTTAACCAAGTAGTATAACGAGTAACAGAATATTTCATGATGTGATCTTAATATTGAGGCTAGATTACGAATATTGGCACATGTGTAACCTGAGCACAAACTTAATATTGGAACTTGAAAGACTTGAGGGAGGGCTCGTAGCTGTGCCCAAATCCAACTATTATCTTTCTTGCTTTGCCATTTAACCTCAATCTATTTATCATTTGCCAAATAAAAGAAACATAAAGAGAGAGCATGTGATCGGACCTAAAACTCCAAATTCTCGTCCACTCACTCAATTTCTCCTGCAAGAATTCTGCATCTGTTTTCGACCCACTTCAGCTCTGGGGCTCTTTGTTTTTCGTTTTTGCTCCATATCAGATAAAATCAGAATTTTAGCGTCAGTTCAGATAATAAAAAATGGTTGAAACTGAAACAAAAGTGACCACTACCCTCTTCTCTCCTTATAAGATGGGAAAGTTCAGCCCCCTCACACGTTAGTTTTTGTTATCAAATTGTTACTATTTCTCTGCTTGAAGCTTACGGCAAATATGATTCTCTCTGTGAGATATCAGTTAGAGGCTTTCTCAGACTTATGTCGTGACTCTGTGTAATGACTATCTATAAACACGTAATTTAGATTTTTTTACTGAATTGTCCTCTTACTAGACTTTTTGGTTGTGCTGGTGTTGACAAGGTGGTACTTGCTCCGATGACGAGATGCAGACCACTTAATTGGGATTCCTACGGTGGCCAGGGTCGAGTACTCCGCTCGGTCATCCTGCTAATATAATAAAAATAATAAAAATTTGGATGGATACTGCTACATACTACCTAGTCGTATCCCCCTAGTCATTAGCATAGGCTGGTTTTATCGTAGTCTGATTGACTAGTTTCATGGGTCTGAACAGATTGGCTTGGCCATACATTAAAGTCAACTTGGAAATGGTCTCTTTTGATGTCTGAAGTTCTGACTTTAGAAGATTATATTAATGTCCAGTTATCTACGTCAACATTAATGCATTGACTTGCTCAAAGAGTACGGGAATTTAGACTACATACGATATTGCGGGTCAAAAGTGTTGCTGTCGAGGAAATTAAGGTTAAAGTGGCAGATAATTGTGCACGTAAGTGTCCATATAAACATCATCCGGAAAAGAAATGAATTGCTCATTACTTTAGCAAAACCTTAATTTGAAAGGCATCGTAATTTTAGTCTTGTTTTTAAAAGGAGGTTAAAAGAGTGTTTTCTACCTTATTTTGTTGATTAATTCTGGTGATGACTAGTAAGTAATGCGGTTGGTGACTCATGATTAGTTGAATAACGAGGTCGCGTGTTTATTACAGAAATGAGAAACATTTACAAAAATTGTGACTTCATTTTGCAACTGGGATTTCAAAGTTGATTATGAACAGAACATGAAAAATTATGTCACTACTACTTGGTCTTCCATGTAGATTTCAGACGTGAAGGGGATTTAGTGATGGAGTGTCTGAGATTCAATGCCCTCATTTACGTACCAGATGGTATATGCTCAGAGGAACAAGTGGAGGCATAGAAGAAACTGGTAGACGCACTTCATGCCACCATTCTCTGTCAATTGTTGTGGGGCGTGCGTCTCAGGAGGGTACGTTCTTGCATCCACTTGACAACAGATTTAGGCCAGCCATTCCAGTCTTTTTATATCAATACTCGTACTGATCTTGTGCTGGTGTATTATGGGAACTTAGATATGTGCTATTACATTGATTTATGTTGTGAGTTCATCAATTAATCATCGAAGCCAGGCCATCTCAATCAGGTGAAGAATTCTGATGCTATCCTCAAAAGTCATACCCAAAGCCTTGACCAGTACTATTAGTGTGAATTTGGCTGATGCTAACCTCATAAGTCATCAGAAATTGCAAAAATGGGATGCTCTGATACACATTTGTGGAAACCATAAATATACTGTCTGAACTTTCCTGAAATCATGATGAGACTTTGTTCGTGATTCACTTTTTACTTGGCAACACATGGGATGAGTATCATTGTGTCTTTTCGGTAGCTAGTTGTTAGATAGCTAGCTGGAAAAGCCTCCCTGCTCATG
Source organism: Erythroxylum plowmanianum (assembly GCA_025531925.1). Classification (NCBI taxonomy): domain Eukaryota; kingdom Viridiplantae; phylum Streptophyta; class Magnoliopsida; order Malpighiales; family Erythroxylaceae; genus Erythroxylum; species Erythroxylum plowmanianum. The sequence continues at coordinate 14,624,265 of JANVCQ010000231.1, forward strand.
ATTATCTCTGGCCCACATTCAGACGAGAAAAGATCTTTGTGCTTGAGTTGTGCCTTAGTTCGTCAAAACAATCAACTATGATCTACGGCTTTTCTTGCTGAGAAAACAAGATGGTGGTTGATGAGTTGATATGTAATGTCATATAGGAGATCTCAATAAACCAGAAAGTGCCGTATTGTCAAAGATAATTGGCTTCGGAAGCCGTTAATGTTCAACAAACTCGCAGATTGCTTATATTTAGGATTTGGCATGCATTAATGCACTGTTGTTTCCCAACCTGAAAGAAGGGAACTTCTCGAGCTCACCTTTACCAAATTTTCTATAATGAAAGCATAAGTTCTCGATGTGCATGTTTTGATGGCGTTGAGACTCATGGGGCTCAAGGTTACCTTATTGATCAATTTTTTAAGGATGGGATCAATGAGAGAACAGAACAGTATGGTGGATCAATCGGTGACCGTTGTAGATTCTTGTTGCAGGTTGTTGAAGCAGTAGTCGCAGCCATGGGTGCGGATCGAGTTGCTGTCAGAATGTCACCGGCAATTGGTCATCTTGATGGCACAGACTCTGATCCACTCAACTTCGGCCTAGCAGTCAACAGCGAGACTTAATAAACTGCAGCTCAACTTCGGCCAAAAGGTCACTTATCTCCATGTGGCTACACGGCTTATGGCCAAATAGAATCAGGTAGACATGGCAGTGAAGAAGAAGAAAGTAGACTAGTGAGCAGATGGAGAAGGGCCTATCAGGGAACTTTCATGTGTTTGCAGAGAATTTTTCAACAAATTAAACATAGAGCGCGAATGTAATCGATGTTGGAAGGAAAATGGATATTTTTCTTGGGAAACTAAATATGGATTTAAAACTTATTTAACTCTAGTTTTAAATAGTGCAAGTTTCAGGTTCACTGGATTTTTCTAAAGAAAGTTATAGTTATTTTATTAAAGACTTCTCATATATAATACATGTTTGTTTAAAATTAGACTATGGACAAAATTTTTTTATTAATAGCTTATGTTTAAATTTATAAAAAAAACTTGTAATTAGTTGTCATAAGAGGAGATAAGAAGTTAAAATATGGAAATAAAAATTTTTCCAATTAACCTTTTCTTTTCTTCTTCCTCATTTATGTTATGAATCTGTACTTTTAACTCAATGTAACTTCCAACATAATGGTTTTAGAGCTTTGTTAAAATTATAACCAAAAGGTCCAAAACTAATATCACTTTCTAATATCCACAACTAACCAAAACAAACTATAAATCGATAGGCACTATGCATGAAGTCTATAATCAGGTGTCATGGCTTATAGGACATTGTCGAGAAGGGATATAAAGATCCCGCAAATGATGATATTGCAACAGTGGCTAAAGTAAAAGCTTGGCAGCAAGTAAATAAGAGAGATCAAAGTGCACTCTCAATTATTCATCAAGGGCTAGATGGTGACATGTTTGAGAGGATAGACAATGTGACAAGAGCCAAGGATGCATGGGAAATCCTAAAGAGTTTCGTGGTCAGAGTCGATAGGGTGAAGCAAGTGCAACTCTAAACTCTAAAGGCTGAACGATTTTGATGATGGAGAATGAGTCCATGGCATATTATTTTATTCGAGTATTGGCAGTGGTGAATCAAATGAAGCAACTCGATGAAAAGATTGAGGATGCAAGAGTAGCATAGGCGATTTTGTACTCTCTTAACATGAAATTCAATCATGTGGTGGTGGCAGATGAAGAATTAAAGGACATAGAGTCCATGGCCATCGTCGAATTAAATGGATCATTGTTAGCTCATGAAGAAAAAATGAAAAGGACCTAATGAACCCTTAGAGTAAGTTTAAATTTTCCTTTAATATAAGGGAAATGATAAAGGATAAAAAGGTCGAGATCGTGGTAGAGGTCAAGAAAAAGGTGAGTAAACGTCATTTTATGAAGGTGAAAACAGGGGCTCTCAAAGAGGTCGTGGATGAGGAAGAAATAATAATTGGAGATAAAAGATAAGTAGAGTGGTATGCATGTGAGAAGAATGATTACTATTCTTGGGAATGTCAAACTAAGAGTTAAGATCAGGAGACGAACTTTATCGAGATGAAGGAGGTGGAAGGTAATCTTTTGTTTTCTCAAAACAAAGGCTCCACATAAAAAATGTCATGTGGTATCTCGATAATGCTACAAGCAACCACATGAAAGGAGACAGAAGCAAATTTGTGAAGTTTGATACAAAAGTGACTAGGAGTGTTCGTTTTGGAGATGATACAAAGGTAGAGATTAAGGGAAAAGGCTCGATCATTTTGGTCACCAAGGAAGGCGATGATAAAATTCTCCATAATATCTACTACATCCTAAAAATGAAGAGCAATATTTTAAGCATTAACTAACTTTTAGAGAGCAGGCACAAAATGAAAATGGTGAAAAATTATTTATGACTTCGAAATCAAGATAATTTATTGTTAAAGTTATCGTGACAAAGAACCGAATGTTCATGTTAAATGTGAAAATGATTGAAGTGAAGTCTTTACAAGTTTATATCAAGGATCCTTATGAATTTGGCACATGAGATTCGTGAGCCTCAACTTTGAAGGGCTTAAAATGCTGGGAGTAAAGAGTATGGTGAAAGGAGTTCCCTAAATTAACCATCTGAATCAATTGTAAGAGGTATGTCCATTTAAAAAATATGTAAGAAAAAGCTTTTTCAAGGCGTCACTTTCGCAAACAACCAAGCATCTACAACATATGCTTGTGGATATTTGTAGTCCTATCAAGCTACAGTCTCTTGTTAATGATAAAGCAAACAGACATGCAGGGGGGGGGGGTGAATTGTGTTTGACTTGAAAATTTTTGTAAGTTACTATCAATTTGTATAAATGATAGGAGCCTATTAAAATTGTAAATGAAAAGGGGCCTCTTGCAAATTGAAAACAACAATAACTAAAATGCAGAAATTTAAGAGTTAAGGAAAGAGAAAATAATGATACAATCAATTTATATTGATTCGACTTATAACGAAGCCTACGTCTGGTCCCAAAGTGTTCAACTTGAGTGTTTCACTAATAAATCTTCAATTAGTAATTTGAACAGCCTTTTTAAGCTCACAAATATATATATTTCAAGGTTCTTCAACCTTCTACACTAGTAGTATTTAATAAACCTCTACAAGCTCTCAATAAATGAAAGTAAGATTTGCTCAATATGAGCTTCTATGAATATTGATCTCTCTCGATAGAGTATTTTCACTTTCTAATGCTCAGAGGGTATAAGTGTAACTTTTTGAGAATAAGTACTGATGATACTAATGTATTTATGAAATATGATGTGTTATTAAATGCAGTAGTTCTTCCTTAAATAGAAATTCCCTTCAACTAGTCATTGCTTCAATTTTAACATCGACTAACTGACTGAATCGACTTTGATTATGTTAAAAAGTCTTTCCCACTATCTTTTATAGAATCTTTAAGTATTTGGTTGTTTGAATAATCCTTTGATTGTGTCTTCGAAGCCACTATCGAATTGGTTAAATAGAAGGACATTTTTTCTGTACAAAAACAATAGGAGCTTATCCATTTCATATTTGTTGTAACTGCTTCTTACTAGAGTGAGTTTGTTAGATTGATCCCTGTAAAATAAGACAATGTTTTTTTATTTAAAGAAATAACTAAGTTATATAACCTTTTGTGTATCATTATCTTTCAGGATAAATAAGATAATCCAATAAAATTCAATTTTGAAATCAAACTAAATATTATTGATTGTTATGATTAAAATCATTAATTTAAAAGCCTTGAGCTAACAGTCTCTCCTTTTTGATGATGACAAGAAATAATAGATATATTTTCAAAAATTCAAATAACTGAAAAAGATTTCAAAAAATACCTGTAATCTTTGTATGTCCTTACTCATAGTCATGATTAGAAGGGGCTTTTCTTACTACCTCTAAGTAAGGAGCTTATCGTTTTGTTGAAAGATAACTTTGAAGTGAATCACACGTTAGTATAGACTTAATATTCGATATACAAAACGCATAAGAAGGGGGGGGGGTTGAATTGTGTATCCGTTTTTGAATACAATCCCCTTTTTAACAAAACTTCTTTTTTTAAAAAACTTGTATTCTCAAACAATTGAAAAACAGTATTATGAAGTATTGCAATCTGCTTCTAAGTATTTGTATCAACAATAGAAATTAA
>JANVCQ010000231.1:14628849-14642455 GCA_025531925.1 Erythroxylum plowmanianum
AGTTAAGAGATCAAGTGATCAAGAGCCTAAGGGAACTTCCGCAAATTTGTTATTTGTATTTTGTAATAAGCCAATGGTGTGGCTTTTGATATGTAAATAAAGTTTTTCAAACTCTGTTGCTTTAGAAATGAAATGATAGATTGAAGTAGTTCGGTTATGTATGTTCATATTGACTTCCTCGTTATATGACTGAGTTGGAGTAATAAGTTTGTTTTGATGTTTTATGGTAATAGGGCATGCCACCCTTGTGGGATGATGCCTAATAAGGGTTATTGGAAATAACCTATAGGTTTACACTCATGTTTCATGATTTCGCAAGAGTTGGGTTCCGGAATCGATGCCCAGCAGTGACTGGCCATGCATTTTACTTTTTTCTTGATGGATACTCAGGGTACAATCAGGTGGTTATATACCCACAGGATCATGAGAAGACCACTTTCACTTATCCTTACAAGATTTTTGCTTATCGGAGTGTTTCGATTTATCCAATGCACCTGTCACATTCCAAAAATGCATGCTGGCCATATTTGCAGACCTGAATGAGAACTTCACAGAGGTATTTATCGATGATTTCTCTATCTTTGGAGATTTTTTTGATCATTGTTTGTTTAATTTAGACATAGTGCTTCAAAGATGTGAGGATTCTCTTCTAATCTTGAACTAGTAAAAGTGTCACTTCATGGTCTAAGAGGGAATTGTATTAGGCCATAAGATCTTATGCAAGGGGATTGAGATGGATCAAGCTAAAACCAAAGTAATTGAAAAGTTACCACCTCCTACTAACATCAAGGGCATCCGAGCCTTCCTTGGTCATGCAGGGTTCTAAAGACAGTTCATCAATGATTTTTCTCTTATCGCTAGACCTTTAACTCATTTATTAGTTAAAGATGTTCCTTTTATTTTTGATGATGCTTGTTTGGACGCTTTTAATAGGTTAAAGAAGGAACTTATATTAACACCCATTTTGATGATGCCAGATTGGTCTCTTTCTTTCGTGATTATGTGTGATGCAAGTGATCATGCCATTGGTTGTGTCTTTGGTCAGCAGAAGGAAAAGAGGCTTTATGCCATCTATTATGTAAGTAAGACCTTGACGGGAGCACAACTGAATTATACAACTACGAAAAAGGAGTTGCTTGTTGTGGTATTTGCATGTGAGAAATTGTGTTCTTATTTTTTAGGCTCACGTGTCATTGTTTTTACAGATCATACAACATTGTGATATCTTTTTGTGAAGAAAGATGCCAAGGCTAGGCTTATCCGGTGGGTACTTCTACTTAAAGAATTCGACATTGAGATTAAAGACAAGAAGGGAGCAATAAATGTTGTAACTGACCACCTCTCGAGACTTGAAGGAGGGCATCATAAAGAAGAAAAGGAAATTGAGGAGAGCTTTCCTGATGAGGCTTTAAAGATGGTAGATAATCCTTTTCTTCCTTGGTTTACAGATATTGCAAACTACATCTCAGGTAGTATTCTTCCTTCCAATCTTTCTTATCAACAAAGAAAGTAATTTGTATTTCAATGTTCTTGTTATATTGGGGATGAACCTGTACTGTATAAGATATATGCTGACAATGTGATTCGCAGGTGTATCCCTAAAGATGAAATGCCTGAGATTATGATGCAAGATCATAGTTCACCTTATACAGGGCATTATGGAGCTAACAAGACTGCAGCTCGGATCTTGGAATGTGGATTCTATTGGTCGACCTTGTTCAAGGATGCTTGAGACTTTGTGATAAAGTGTGATAGGTGTCAAAGAGTGAACAACATATCGAAGAAGGATGAGATGCCACTTTCAAACATCATGGAGGTGGAGATATTTGATATGTGGGGTTTGGACTTTATGGGACCATTCCCATCCTCTTCAGGTAACACTTACATATTAGTTGGAGTTGATTATGCTTCTAGGTGGATTAAGGCTGCAGCTACTCCAACTAATGATAGCAAAGTGGTTCAAAAGTTCATTAAGAAGATCTTTACGAGATTTGGGGTGCCTAAAGTGATTATAAGTGATGAAGGGAGCCATTTTTGCAACAAACCATTTGAGGCTCTTCTGAAGAGATATAATGTTTATCATAGAGTGGCAACTCCTTACCATCCCCAAACCAGTAGTCAAATGGAGGTGGTGAATAGAGAGTTGAAGAAGATTTTGGAGAAGGTAATGAGCACCTCAAGAAAGGATTGGGCATTGAAGCTAAAAGACACCCTATGGGCTTACAGGACAGTTTCAAAACACCCATAGGAACTACTCCATATAGACTTGTGTATGGCAAGGTGTGCCATTTGCAATTGGAGTTGGACCATCGAGCCTATTAGGCTATTAGGAAGTTGAACATGGATTGGAAACTTGTGGGTGATTAAAGATTGTTACAATTTCATATATTAGAAGAATTGAGGTTTGACGCTTATGAAAATGCCAAGCTATACAAGGAAACAACAAAGAAGTGGCACGATGCTCACATCAAGAAGAAGGAGTTTAGAAGTGGGGACTTGGTGCTTTTGTTTAATTAAAGACTTCGATTATTTCCTCGAAAGCTCAATCAAGATGGAGTGGACCCTTCAAGGTTATTCAGGCATTTCCCCATGGAGCTTTGGAGTTAGAAAATGACAAGCGTGAAGCATTCAAGGTTAATGGGCATATATGCAAGCCATAGTATGGAGGGCCATACTCATAAGAAAGGGAAGTCATCTCTTTCCTTTCTTCCACTTCTTCATGGATGCTTGTGAAATGGTCAAGTTAATGAACTTAACTTAGCATGTTTACCTTTCTTTTACTTGCTTTTGTGTACTTGTGTGTTTGGTTTGTTTGGTTTTGATTATGTTTGGTTTGATATTTTGTTTGAGTTTGAACTTATGATCTTTTCAAATTTCTTGTTGGATAGTTGATTTTGATGTGTTGATAGGTTGATTGAATGTTGGGAATGCATGTTAAGCTTAGAAGAAGAATAAGACGTTGAAAAACATTGGATAATCCATAATTGTGGGAATTAGGTTGATTCCCACAAACGTGGGAAGACTCTCTAGAAACTTTCTGAAGCCTTAACCCACGATGGTGGAAATCATAGTGATTTCCACGATTGTAGGATCCTTCGATAGAAACTTTTTTAAAACCCTCTTTTCTTCTTCTTTCTTCACTTCCCATCACTTTCTCTCTCTGTAGCTGACTCTCTCACTAAACTGAGCTTCGAAAATCTTTCATTTTTCTCCCAAACTTTGGTATTTTCTTCCTCTTTTCTTTTCCATTATTAATAACTTCTTTTACACTTATTCCACACTATACTATAAAAAATACAAGGATTTGATGAGTTCTTATTTCCTTCTCTCTCTGAAACGTACTCACTCTCTCTTTTGCCTATTTTTGCAAATTTTTCTACTTCAGTGGCTCCAGAGAAGCTTGTCACTCAAAAACCCATCAACCAATTATGTCAACAAGTCTCTGGTAAAGGTAAAACTGATATAGCAGTAAATTTTTATGCCCATTCCTAACTTTTTTAGAAGATGAAGGTATACGATTTTGAGATTTTAAAGATAGAGAATTACTGCCATCGAGATACTTTGATTTTGAATTGTTAGAAACTCTAGGTTTGAGTCATAATATTGAACAATTAGCTGCGAATATTGGTTAGGGTTAGTTAATTTGTTGTGATGTATCGATATACCTCGTGATGACTATTGAATTTTTTACCACTGTGTGGTATAATCATAAAATGGATACATTTTTATTTAGAATAGGTGGTCATGTTTATAAGCTTGATTATATAGTCATTCGTGAACTTTTTGACTTATCAAACACTAAAATTTTAGATGATCAAGATGACTTATATATGGATGACTATTAGAAAAGCCTTACGGGTGAAAACATGTTTAATTCTAGGAATGCCCCGAGCACCTTAATTTGTAGCACTGGTGTAACACTCCATATTAGGGGTTAGAAAAATTGAGAAATTTCAATGCACTGTATACTTTGCATAATTGAATATTCGCTGATATGTATATATGAATTTTTGACACATTCAAATAAATTGTGCATGCATTCATTGACAATTTTCCAGGTAAAATGAATTTATAAATGCGATTAAATTGTGAAAATTTTATTCCAAGATTATTGAAATTATTTCAAAATTTTTGAAAAATTTATGAATTTTTCTGGAAATTTTAGAGTATTTTAGATTAGAAAAAATAGACAAATGGCATTATGCAAGGTGGCAGTCCTATATGCATGACAAGTGGTACACATGCATGGTGACACATGGAAAGGTGTTAGTAACACGCGTAAGCACGTCGTTTTGAAAGGCAAATATCATTGGAGCTTTGTTGTTCTTCAATTTTTGTTAGTGTTCTTCGAAAATCACTGAACCCTCATCACCGAAATACTGGTCTTGATTCTTACATTAGTGTTATTCTCTACATGCAAACAATTCAACCCAACTAGTGTTTGTTTTTGCCTATTCTTATTGTTTTCTTCCCCTATCCATCGAAACCCTACTCTTCACTATCATAGCTGGAATTTGTTTGAAGAATCAGGTAAGTAAAGTTTTAAGTTTCTAAATTCTATGAATGAGTTTGATGATGTGATAGTGTTGAAAATAAATACATACATGAGTTATGTAGGTTGACTAGTTTCGATGACAATGATGAGAAAGATGAGTTGATATTATTGAGCAGTGAAAGTGTAACACCCATTGCACGTTATTTAAAAAGGAAAACTTAGTGAAGTAGACCATAGCAGAGATGTGGAGTAAAATCATATAGTTATAGATCCTGTTTTGATTTGTAAGTTGTTAATGTTACAAGTTTAACAGTAAAGAGAGAAAGTTGGAAATGGTGAAATATATTTATGTATTAGTTTTTAGTGTCTAACTATAAGATTGATTTTTGAGTTGTGTTTTGAATGAGTTTATATGGTATAGAAGGGAAATATAATGGTAAAGGAAATTATGCAAGTTAGTGATGAAGGATTAAGGAGAAGAGAGGAAGAAGACAGGGAAATGCAGAAAAGTCTGAAAGAGTTTCATGAATAGTGCTTTGTTTTGATGATTGGGTTTAATCTGGAATTTTTGTTTTTGCTGTGTATTGTAGAACTAAAATGGAAGTAGAGGAATTGGTTGAAGTGATATATGTGCTCACTGAATAGGATGAATGTGAGAAAATTTGGGAAAATAATGAAAGAAGAAATCTGGTTCGGTGAGAAGCATGATCGCGACTTTGTTAAAGGGGTTAGTGGGTCGCGATCGCGCAGCCATCTGGAATGTTGCAGTCGTGCAGGTGTACAATCGCGACTTCCATGCTTTCTGAAGGGGTTACTTTCTGAACATCCTATGATCTTTTTGTTATAAATTCTTCAACTGACATCCAAATGACTTGATTCTTAAACCAATGGACTCATCAGACATTGACTTTCATCCCCACTAAAAATTATAATCATATGAAATATATTGATTGAAGAATTTAAGATGAAATTGTGACTGTACTAAAGTATGGTAACTGGGATGATTTTACTGAACATACTTTGATATTTTACTTATATCATGATCTGTAGAGTTTCGAATGGAATAATTATTAATTTGAATTAAACTAGAGACTTAAGGATACAAATTGTTTGAAGATATTGAATTCTAATTCTGCCTCTAAAAATTTTAGAATCTGATTGGATATTGAGATAAGAATTCTGCTGAAGCTTAAGTATAGTCTGAGATCTTTTAAGTATAACTTTCAGTATATAGAACCAAATGGAATGAAATTGGTATCATTAGAAACCTGGGAATTTTTCATGAACATGCATCATACATATTTGGTATACATGAATGTGCATAAATGATTTCATAATCATGCATAATAGTAATATGAGTTTGTGTTAAATGTTATAGAGGAACGCATAGAGTGACGACTTCCATATATTGTCGGGTAGGCAATAAACAAAAAGGGAGCTTTTGTAAGTAATCTAGTAAGAAATTTTGTAAGTAATTCTTGATGAATATTCCTAAGAAATTCATTAAGTATTCCTCAATTATTTGTAAGTAATTTAGATAGTCTTTTCTGTAAGTAATTCAGTAAGAAATTTTTGATGGTTTTGCTTTGATTATTTTGTTCGCTATTGATTGCTCCATTGCATGATTTGCAAAGCTGTCAATAATCTCTAGGATGCTCACACTTTACTTTATTCTGTTTAGTACTGAATTGAATTGTGTTTTATGCTGATTATGTTCTGAACTCGAGACAATGAATGTCCGCATTGTTTGATGCATGTGAATATGATTGATCAATTATGTTTGTACATTAAATAAACTTATTTTGTTTTGTAACTGTCAAGTCCTATTCATGGGTAAATAGGCATGCCTAGAATGTAGGTGCTTTTGTGATACTTTGGTGTCAAGACTTTGGTCTCCCTCTGTGACACTTCGGTGTTGAGACTTCAGTCTCCTTCTGTATAAGTCCCGTTACTCACTTCTGTTCATGGATTTACAGTCTAACTCATTTTGTACTTTGATCTCTAATGAGCTTTGATAAGAAACAAACCATATTTTTGATATGATGGGTTAACACCTTATTCTGAAAATCTTTTATGTATTTTGTATGTTCTATTCTGCTATTGAAATGTCTTACTTTAGCATACGAAGTGCTTTCTTTAAAATAATGTTATTCTGTTCTGAATTTCAGTATGTTGAGATGCTTTTGTATAACATGATTCAGTATCTATTATGCTTAGACATAGTTTAGTTATTACTCACTAAGCTATATGCTTAGCACGGTGGATTTGCACCGTGTAGGTTCAAAGTGAGGATAATAAGGACTGGGACGAGTCAACCGTAATGGCCAATGAAGTCTGAGTTTTTGTTTTGACAAAAATGTATTATAAGTTGATTTTTGGCTTATATATGATGTATTTATGAATTTAAATTTTTATGAAGGTTTGTAATAACCATAATACATCTGGTTTATGAACTTATGATATATAATGTATGTTTGCTCAGTTTCTAAAAATTTAGGTAATAAATATGCGGTATATTTTAAAATGCTTCCGCATCGGTTTATTGTTTGTTTCCATTTGTGAGTCCGATGTGGCACTCCTATATCCTCCCAAGGGGTATTGGGACGCCACACCTTTTTGGTATTGAGGCATAGTTTTAGGTGATTCTGGTTTAACCATTGCTTAACTATTGCTTCTGTTTGAGTGTGCGAGTTATGTTTTGGTCTAATGTGATGCCCCATGTTTTGTCTATAGAATTAAAGATGGAGAGATCTTACGAAGCCACTGACGAGGTTGCTGAGAGTGATTATTTTGAGCAAACTCATCAATCGATATTTGGACACTCTATGGTCAATCAAGGTGAGGCTGAGGTGCCACCTCCTCTTGCAACTTAGGGAGAGGTTTTAGTGTAGGTTAGTTTGAAAATTGAAAGGCAAGAGATGATCAGAAGAGAATGGAATCAACATAGGAGCTTTGCTAGAGGAGGTCAGTCCTCTGGGTAATAGTGTGTTGGTTAATCATGTCTATAGGAACTGTCCTATTCTGATCCAAGGTGTCATTTCATGAATTTGATTTGATTCTGGGTATGGATTGGTTATCCATGCATCAGGCAATAGTTGACTGTCATGATAAGACAGTTATGCTTAGGAAGCCTGATCAGTCTATAATAATATTACATGGCATCCACATTAGTTCGTTAGCTAATGCAATATCTACTATGCAAGCCCAAAGCTCCTCAGGAAGGAATATGAGATTAGTATTATGTTATGGTTGTATACCTTTCAATTGATGTGGAAGGAAATGTATTTTCATGGATTTGACGGAGAAAAAGAATAGAGATGTAAGTAAAAGTTATGGGATTTAAAGAGAACATTTCCTTGAGAGGTTGAACTTGGAACCAGAATGGTTGTTTAGGTATCATGTTGAAAGTTTGTGATTCAATATAAACTTATAATATTGGTTTGTTATTAGAATTTCATGATGGTTACATTTCATAAATTTCTGAATTGATTGAGAACATATTCAAGTAAGATGAAGCAGAAGATAGCAATATATATAGGAACCCTCAAGAATAAGTTGATTAGTTATTGTGAGTGTACATATGATAAAGTGGTTGCTTTGACGAATGATGTTACGGTGTACAAATGTAATATATGTTTGGATATGAATGAATGAATATTGAATAAGAATGAATAAATGAGTATTAAACGAATAAGATGTGAATATTGGAGTCGAATAAGTATGAGGTTTAGACAAAGGAAGTTGAATATACTACTGAGAGTGCATCGATAACAGGCAATTGAATAGAGTCACAATGAAGAAAAAGTATTCGTTGCCAATAATCGAAGACTTATTCGATCAGTTGAATGATGCAGGATGGAAATGTAGTTGCTTATGCCCCTAGGCAACTAAAGTCTCATAAACAAAATTACCCTACACTTGATCTGGAACGTACAACAATAGTGTTTGCCTTTAAAATTTGGTGGCACTGTTTGTATGGTGAAAAATGTAGAATTTTCACAGATCATAAAAGTCTGAAGTATCTACTTACCCATAAGGAACTCATTATGAGACAATGGCATTGGTTAGAATTGTTTAAAGACTATGATTGCATTGTGGATTATCATGTGGGAAAGTTAATGTTGTAGTTGATGCCTTGAGTCGAAAGACCATTTCAGCATTATCACTTAAGCAGAGTAAGTAGGAACTAGTATCTGATGGAACTTTAATAGCTCAGTTGAAAGCAAGATGATCGGGCCAAAAATTGTGAAAGATACTAAAGAAAAGATTTAGATTATTTAACAAAGGTTGAAAGTTGTCAGTGATAGTCAGAAGTCTTATGCTTATCTAAAAAGATGGGATATTGAGTATCAAGTAGGTGATAAAGTGTTCTTGAAAGTGTCACCTTTGAAGAACATACTTCGATTTGATAAGAAGGGTAAGTATAGTCCGAGATACATTGGTCCATATGAAATTCTAAAAAGGATTTGACCAGTGGCTTATCAATTGACTCTTCCTGAAGAATTGGCCAAGCTACATGATGTGTTCCATGTTTTTATGTTAAGAAGATATCGGTCTGGTGTGACACATAAAATTCCAGCTCAAGAAATTCAGGTACAACTAGATTTGTCGTATGAAGAAGGGCCACTTTCTATTTTAGCCCAAGAAGTCAGGCAACTTAGGAATAAGCAAATACCTTTAGTAAAGGTACTCTGGCAACACCATGGACTTAAGGAAGCAACATGGGAACCCGAAGAAACCATGAAAGTTCAATATTCGCAACTATTCAGATCAGGTATGAATTTTGAGGACGAAATTTCTTAAGGTGGGAAGAATTGTAACACCCCATGTTAGGGGTTAAAAAAATTGAGGAATTTCAGTGCACTGTATGCTTTTCATAATTGAATATTCGCTGACATGTACATATGAATTTATGACACATTCAAATAAATTATGCATGCATTCATTGACATTTTTGAGTAAAATGGATTTATAAATGCGATTAAATTGTGGAAAAGTTATTTAGAGACTATTGGAATTATTTCAGAATTTTTGAAAATTTTGGGAATTTTTCTGGAAATTTTGGAATATTTTAGATTAGAAAAAATAGACAAATGGCATTATGCAATGTGCTAGTCCTATATGCATGACAAATGGTGCACATGCATGGTGACACATGGCAAGGTATTAATAACACGCATAAGCACGTGGTTTTGAAAGGCAAATCACTGGAGCTTGTTGTTCTTCGGATTTTGTTAGTGTTCTTCGGAAATCACTGAACCCTCATCACCGAAATACTGGTCTTGATTCTTACATTAGTGTTATTCTCTACATGTAAACATTTCAACCCAGCTAGTGTTTGTTTCTGCCTATTCTTATTGTTTTCTTCCCCCATCCACCAAAACCCTGCTCTTCACTGTCATACCTGGAATTTGTTTGAAGAATCAAGTAAGTAAAGTTTTAAGTTTCTAAATTTTATGAACGAGTTTAATTATGGGTTTGTGTTGAAAATAAATATATACATAAGTTATATAGGTTGACTAGTTTCAGTGACAATGATGATAAAGATGAGTTGATATTATTAAGCAGTGAAAGTGTAACACCGGTTGCATGTGATTTAAAAAGGGAAACTTATTGAAGTAGACCATAGCAAAGATGTGGAGTAGAACCATATAGTTATAGATCCTGTTTTGATTTGTAAGTTGTTAATGTTACAAGTTTAACAGTAGAGAGAGAAAGATGGAAATGGTGAAATATATGTATGTATCAGTTTTTAGTGTCTGATCGTAAGCTTGATTTTGGAGTTGTATTTTGAATGAGTTCAGATGGTATAGAAGAGAAATATAATGGTAAAGGAAAGTATACATGTTAGCAATGAAGGATTAAGGAGAAGAGATGAAAAAGATGGGGAAAATGTAGAAAAGTCTGAAAGAGTTGTGTGACTAGTGCTCTGTTTTGATGATTGGGTTTAATCTGGAATTTTTGTTTTTGTTGTGTATTGTAGAACTGAAATGGAAGTAGAGGAATTGGTTTAAGTGATATATGTGTTCATTGAATAGGATGACAGTGAGAAAATTTGGGAAAAGAACGAAAGAAGAAGAAGAAATCTAGTTCGGTGAAGAAAAAGGATGTCACGATCGTGCTTCTGCACAATTGCGACTTTGCTAAAGGGGTTAGTGGGTCGCAATCACCTAGAATGTCACAGTTGTGCAGGCGCACGATCGCGACTTCCATGCTTTCTAAAGGGGGTTGTTTTTTGAATATCCTATGATCTTTTTGTTATAACTTCTCCACTCGACATCCAAATGACTTGATTCTTAAACCAATAGACTCATAAGACATTTATTTCATCCGCACAAAAAATTATAATAATCTGAAATGGATTTATTAAAGAATATAAGATGAAATTGTGACTATACTGAAGTATGATAACTGGGATGACTTTATTGAACATACTTCAGTATTTTACTTATATCTTGATCTGTAGATTTCTGAATGAAATTATTCTTAATTTGAATTAAACTAAAGACTTAAGGATACAAATTGTTTGAAGAGATTGGATTCTAATTCTACCTCTAAGAATTTCAAAATCTGATTGGAATTTGAGATAAGAATTATGCTGAAGCTTAAGTATAGTCTGAGATCTTGTAAGTATGACTTTCAGTATATAGAACCAAATGATGAACTTGGTATCATTAGAAACTTAAGACTTGGGAGAAAAACTTTATAGAAGGAAGTGTTATCAAATTACCACATCTTCTTGATGTGAATAATTGAGCAGAGTGGATCCAAAAGTTGGTTGTGTGATAAATCTGGATTAAGCAATTGAGTATGGTTTCACATGATTGATAATGTGATAAGATTAAGGATAAGAAACCTGGGAATTTGTCATGAACATGCATCATACATGTTTGGTATACATGAATGTGCATAAATGATTTCATAATCATGTACAATAGTAATATGTGTTTGTGTTAAATGTTATAGAGGAACTCATAGAGCAACCACTTTCATATATTACCGAGACTTTGAGGCAATAAACAAAAAGGGAGATTTTGTAAGTAATCTAGTAAGAAATTTTGTAAGTAATTCTTGATGAATATTCATAAGAAATTCAGTAAGTAATCCTCGAGTATTTGTAAGTAATTTAGATGGTCTCTTCTGTAAGTAATTCAGTAAGAAATTTTTAATGGTTTTGCTTTGACTGTTTTGTTTACTAATGATTGCTCCATTGAATGATTTGCAAAGTCGTCAATAATCTCTAGGATGCTCACACTTTACTTTATTATTTTTAGTACTGAATTAAATTATGTTTGTACTGGTTGTGTTCTGAACTCGAGACAATGAATATCCGAATTGTTTGATCCTTGTGAATATGTTTGACTAATTATTTTTTTAAATGAAATGAACTTATTTGGTTTTGTAAATGTCAAGTCCTAGTCGTGGGTAAATAGGCATGCCTAGAAGGGTCTGCAGCTACTTCTGTGACACTTTGGTGTCGAGACTTTTGTATCCCTCTGTGAAACTTTAGTGTTGAGACTTCGGTCTCCTTTTGTGACACTTCAGTGTTGAGACTTCGGTCTCCCTCTGTGACACTTCAGTTGAGACTTCAATCTCCCTCTGTATAAATCCCGTTACCCACTTCTGCTCATGGATTTACAGTCTAACTAGTTTTGTACTTTGACCTCTGATAAGCTTTGATAAGAAACAAACCATATTTTTGATATGATGGGTTAACACCATATTTTGAAAATCTATTCTGTATTCTGTATGTTCTGTTCTGCTATTGAATTGTCTAACTTTAACATGTGAAGTGTTTTCATTAAAATAATCTTATTCTATTCTGAATTTCAGTATGTTGAGATGCTTTTGTATAACATGATTCAGTATCTGTTGTGGTTAGACATAGTTTAGTTATTACTCACTAAGCTATATGCTTAACATGGTAGATTTACCCCATGTAGGTTCAGAGAAAGGATAATAAGGACTGGGACGAGTCAATCGCAATAGCCAATGGAGTATGAGTTTTTGTTTTGACTAAAATGTATTTTGAGTTGATTTTTGGCTTGTATATGATGTATTTATGAATTTAAATTTTTATGAAGGATTGTAATAACCATAATATAGGTTGGTTTCTGAACTTATGATATGTAATATATGTTTGCTTCAGTTTCTAAAAATTTAGGTAATGAATGTGTGACATGTTTTGAAATGCTTCCACATCGGTTTGTTGTTTGTTTCCATTTGTGAGTCCAATGTGGCACTCTCATATCCTCCTAGGAGGTATTGGGGCGCCACAACTGGGCACTTTTTGCTTCATAAATTTATGTGTTTAATTGTCTTTAATAAAACTAAAAGCAATAAGCGTTATGTTAAAGAACTTTTCTTTCTTTGGTGTTTGGATCGCAAAGAAAAGCTTATAATTTAGTATGGCTTATGTTGTCACTGCCTTGGCTTTGTTTTATCATCTTGATGTGGATATTGTGTGTACTACTAAATATAATGTCTTTGATGTATCATATTTAAGATGCATTGAAATTTTGGAACTCCATTGTATGAAGCTCCAAAATCTTCAGACGCGTATTATAGTTAAGAACTGGAAGGACAAAAACGCAACCATGTCTTAACCATTTACCTCTCAGGCGCCACCGAAGCCCCGAGAAGAAACAATGAAAGAGGAACCAATAGTAGCAACAAATGTTGATCAGTTTTAGCAAATTCTTGACCACATGGCCGCAAATCAACAACAAATGATGCTACAAGATCACTGAGCTTAGAAACCAAATGCGACAAGTACACAAGGAGCAGTGGTACATGAAGAAGAAGTTCCTCAAGTTCATCCAAATAAAGAACATTGAAGTCCCCTTTCCTAGACCTTCACAACCTCAATCCCCTTAAGCCTTCTTACCCTTTACTTTTTATATTGTTTTATTTACTATGTTGGTTGTCTTATTTGTTTGCTTGGTTGATGATGTGTTTGATGTTTTGATTTCATTTTGTGGTTGCCTTGTCATATTGACGACAATGTGCTGTCCAACTGTGGGTGGGTGACATTTACCTTATCAATTGTATTGTTTAAATTTGTTTTATTTACTTTTTAGGATACATGTTTTAGGCATATTAGGTTGTTGT
>JANVCQ010000231.1:14666154-14680862 GCA_025531925.1 Erythroxylum plowmanianum
AGGACGGAGGGAACATATTTTCTCAAAATCCAAATCCAAAGTTCCTATTATAAGTTTCCCTTATGTGGGCAGTATGTATTCGGTTGTGGGTCCTCTGTGCTTGTGTGGGTCCGAATGTTGGGCCTCGGAGACGGGGTCCAACAAGAAACCTATGTCAAAGGCAAATGAGTTTAGTGTGGAAGACATTTATGATACAGTTCTTGATACTTGCTACAACTATGTGAAGGGCCTTGGTTATGGCCCTAAGCTAAATGTTTCAACCTCAAAATATAAAACAATCATTGAACACCTTTAAAAGGAGACCAATAAGCTTAAGGTTGCATTACAGGCTGAAGTAATCAGGGTATAAGAAGCTCAACCTAAATTAGTAGAACATAATATGTTATTTAAAAGATTACTTAGCTCAAATTATGAAGGAAATGAAAAGGAAAGTAAAGGATATTAATTCTATCTCCTATACCTTTTATATCACTTCATGTATGTACTATAATTTAATTTTAATACTTTTTTCTCAAATTACAAAACAAATAAAGATGTAACTGATGAGTGATTTTTTGTGAATGGTAAAGTGTCACAAACAAATTTAGAGATGGTAAAAAATGCTCCATTTCGATTGATCCTAGAAGAAAAAATATATAGATTTACAAGAAACAAGATATCTATCTCCTTAATCATAGCTACCTGAATAAGGCTAATATATAGATAAATCTATATATGCCTATCAAAAATAAAATATGGTATATGCTAATTACATAAATTTTACAAATATATATTATCCTCCCCTAAGTTGGAGTAAATGGATTACAAGTGCCCAACTTGTAAAAAAAGAAATCAAATTGTTGCTTCCTTAACAATTTGGTGAAAATGTTAGCCAACTGAACATGAGTTGGTACATATCTTGTAGTGATGATTCCCTTAACAACTTTGTCATATAGAAAATGATAGTTAACCTCAATATGCTTCCTACATTTATGAAAAATTGGGTTAGCTGTAATATGCAAAGCAAACCCAACTATCACAATAAGCTTCATGGGTTGAGGATATGCAACACTAAGGTATAATAACAATGCCTTTAACCATTTTCACTCACAGGTAGTTATGTCCATTGATCAATACTCTGCCTCTGCTGAAGAACGAGATATAGTATCCCAGTGCTCTAGCACTGGCCTCTACATAAACTGTGCAAGCATATGCATACTTTAGGAAAGTTTAGGTTTCATAATAGAAAGATAAATTAATCTACCATCCTATTTATGATAAAACTTTAAATTTAGAAGAGGCTTTCTGTTATCCAAGGGAAGATGATGGTTCTGATCTAAAGGAAGACCAACAAGTTTTGCTCCTATCAAACCCACTTCGGAAATAATATCCAATGAATATTTTTGTTGGCACAAAAAAATACCAGTGTGATTTAAAGCCACCTCAATCCTCAAAAAAAATTTAGAATCCTAAGATATCTCATACAAAAAAAAAATACTCATATTGGCTTTGAAAATTTGAATCACAATGCCATTATTTCTCGAAATAATAAGAGCATTAATATAGACTAACATATTGAGTTGCAAACTATCACATTGTAATGTAAAAAGAGAGTAGTCTGAGTATGATTGTTAAAACCCATGCCATTCTAAAGCACCAATTATCTTAACAAACTAGTATCTGAAAGTTTGTTTTAATCCATACAGTAATTTTCAAAATAAAAAAACTTTACCAGGTACCTCAGAACAAAAGTCAGGAGGTAACTTCATATAGACTTCTTCCTTAAGGTCATTATCTAAAAAAGCATTGTAGATGTTTATTTGATGAAGTTCCTAGTTTGTAGCTATTGCAATTGCAAGGAAAGTGCAAACACCATTTTGGCTACATATATAAAAGTTTCATTATAATCAAGCCCTTTAACTTAAACATTCTCTAAAATTACAATCTTTGTTTTAAATCTCTCAATTAATTTATTAGAAGTAGACTTAATTTTATAAGCCCACTTGCAACTGTTCACTTTTTTCCCTAGAGGAAGTCTTTCCGCGGTCCAGGTGCCATTATTTTCCAACACCTTTATTTCTTGTTGCATTGCATTCCTCCACCTTTCATCTTTCACACCCTTAACAAAGGTTGGAGGTTCAATTTTTGCAGTAATAACTGTCAAAAATTTCCAATGTCGTATAGAAAATTTATTACAATTCACATAATGTGCTATAAGATAGGGCATACCTGAGGAGTGCAATTGAGTAGATGAACTTATAGAGGGGCTCAACTTACAAACAATATTTGTCATAAAGTCTTAGAAATGAGTGGATGTCACTTTATTTTGATGTCTAAGGCCCAAAGGCTCCTCATTCTCAAAAACTCTTACATCCCCTATTTCTTCATTATTCTCATAGATTCTAGTATCTATGACTTCTTTAACTTAATTATACTCGCATCCCTCATTATTAGTCAGCACTTCAGCAGTTACAATATTTTCAGTAACCTATATAGATTGCTCATTCTACTAAGATAATTTTGTCCATCAATAGCCACATCACCATCCTCATCCACGCCACACCAATCCTTCATATTATTAGGTCCATCATTATCTTTCTTCAAGTAAGAAAACTCACACTCACAAAGCACTAGGACCTTTAAAACTAAGAATACTCCCAACTATATGTCATACATTCTCATAAACTTTTTGCTATAAGGATAGCCCATAAAAATGCATCTTCAACAACGACTAATAAATTTGTCTCCTTTGTGATCTTGATTATGCATATAGCATAGAAATCCAAACATACTTAAATGTCTAAGCAAGGGTGTTTTACCATGTAAAATTTCATATGGTGTTTTACTATTCAAGAATAATAGGAGTGTTTGGTTAATCAAATATCCAGCATCTAAAATGCAATCCCCCCAAAATTTTATAAGAAGGTTGGCTTAAAAGTGCAGTACCCAAGCTATAATAAGTATATGCTAATTCTTATGCTTTGCCCATCCATTTTGTTGCGGAGTTCCTTTACAAGATGTTTCTATACAATGCCATGTTTATGAAAATAATTACTTGTGCATCTAAACTTTGAACCATTATCACTACGTACAACTTTCATTTGTTTGTTAAATTTACGCCCTGCCATATCAAAGAACTTGCAAAAATTCATTGGCACCTCCTTCTTATCAATTAATAAATAAATCCTATTTGTCGTGAAAAATCATCGATATAATTAAGAAATATCTAGCACCACAAAAAAACTAGGTTTTGATAAGGCCCCCACAAATCATAATGAAACAATTGAAATATTTTTAGAGTTTTGTCATTCCTAACACGAAAACTATCTCTTATTTATTTTGCTCTAAGATAAACTTCACATGATTTATTCCACAAACTCATATTCCTATAAGGACTAGCTTTAGGAATAAACTCTACAATCTTAGATGATGGATGTCCCAGCCACTTGTTCCATATTTCAAAGGAGCTTTCACCACTATTCTTCATAATTGTTACAATCACCATTGCACGAAAGAAGTAGAGCCCTTCTCGTTGCTCACTCGTACTAATTTACCTCATTAAAGTGCATTCTTGTTTAACACAAAACTTGTTAGTGAATTGAGCCACACAATCTGATTCATTAAGTGACTGAAATAAGGAAATCAAACTATACTTCAAACTTGACACATAAAGAACATTGTTTAACTTCAATTCATTGCTAAGCACCATCATTCCCTCCTTTGTAGCAGTATTTTGATTCCCATTTGGAAGCCCTATGGGACATTTCATTACATCTCAAACATTATGCAAACATTTTAGCCATCCTATCATGTGATAAGAAGCACTTCTATCAATTATCCATTGTGTAAAAGAACACTTACTAGTCAATTTCTCATTTACTTCCATCTTCACATCACTTAAAAAGTTTCTCAGTATTTTCCAATGCTTGTTTTTAATTTCGGTAACAACAATCTTGCCAACATCTGAGACTATAACATTATCCATTGTTCCTAATGTTGAGGCTTCAACTACATTGACCTTGAATCCTCCTCAACGTCCTCTGTCCCTATAATTAATCCATTATTGTCATTCCTTGTTCTGTCTAGTTTCTCATCTTGTTCCTCGAGGATGATCTCTGTAACATCCCATCACCTGTGAGAGGTAAGAATAGTAAATATGAGTGATTAATGAGAGCTTAAAAATGCATTTTTCATGCTCATGCATAATATGGCATACAAATACACGTGAATAGTGGAGGTTTTGCACATGAAAATAATTGTACATGCATTCATGAATGATTCCAGGCATAATTAAATTGAATTGGGATTTTTGGAAATTTAATGAATTTTGAATATGTTTAAGTTGAAAATATTATTGGTTAGTATAATTGTTAGATTTGTGAATTTCGATGAATTTAGGAATAAATTTTGAAAAAATTATAGAAAATAGGAAAAAAGAATAGGAATTAATGATGGTTGGAGATAGTTAGATTGTAAAGATGAGACTAAAGGAATTAATCAAGGAAGAAACTTAGTTAGAGTTAGACCTTAGGAAAAGTGACAAGTGTTAAGCTGCTTTTATTAATTGTCAGAAGTAAGTTTGAGTTATCCGAGAGTTTTGTTCCTTTTCCTAAGTTCTTTCCTTGTTATCATCTTTTTTGAATTTCTTCCCATACACAAAGTTTCCATCAAACTCTTTCTGAGAGTTAACTTTACTTTTTCATATCCCTCACTACTTCCTCTACTGCTAAGTGTTTCTTTTGCCTTAAGAAAAACCAGAAGTTGGTTATGTTTATAGTGGTTTACATAGTTTTGTATGGAGTTAGGGCTTGATGATAGTAGAAGATTTTGGAGTCTTCAACAAGTAAGTAGTGAATAAATTTGTTAAAGTTATGGATTTTTGAAATAAAATTAATGAATTTATTGTCAGTGCATGATCATGGCATTTACGTATATTTATATTCTTGAACACTTTGTTAAGGGGATGAAAATTGTGGATATGGTGTTATTTAGTTTTGATGGATTGTTAGTGATCAGGTGTTAGGAAATGGTTTTTGAGTTGGGGAGTAATTGTAAAATGATGGTTTAAGATGGGAATGAGTGTTTAAATGAAAATTGAGAGGAAACATGGAGATTGAGGATGAGAGTTATGGTCCTTATAAGTGGAGATGCTCAGGAGTGAAGATAGTATCATTTGTGATGACATCATATCATCTGTGATGACGTCATATCATTTGTGATGACGTTATATCGTCTGTGATGACATCATATTATTTGTGATGACGTCATATTGTCTATGATGATATCATATTGTCTGTGACGACATCATATCGTCTGTAAAGATGTATCATCTGTGAAGAAGTATCGTCTTAAGTTGACTCTGCTTTGTCTTCTTTCTGTTTTATCTGCTTTTTGATTCGTCTGCTTTTCACTTTGTCTACTGTTTGCTTCGTCTACTTTTTGCTTCATCTACTTTTTGCTTTGTCTATTTTTTGCTTCGTCTGCTTTCTGCTTCATCTGCTTTTTGCTTCGTCTGATTTCTGCTTCGTCTGCTTTCTGCTTCGTCTGATTTCTGCTTCGTCTGCTTTCTGCTTCGTCTGCTTTCTACTTATGTGACTGAAACTTCTTCTTCTATACACTATTCATCTAATGCTATCATCTAGTCCATTTTTGAACCTTCAGACGATAGAATTTGTCTTCAAGGTCTTCATAAAATGGTAGATCTCGAAGTCCTGTTTAAAATCGTCCTAAGATAATCTTAATCCGATATCTGTAGAGAGAGTTATGCCATTTATCCCGAGATAGGTTCTGTATGATTGAGGACAGAACTTTGTTTGATTCTTTCAGCCATAACTTTGTTATCCGATCTCCAAATAAAGTTATTTTTGAACCAATGTATTCCTAACATATTTTTATACCTCTGCACAAAATTTTGTAGCGTTCTAACTTATTTGAGAAAGATTGATCAAATCAAAGTGTGGAATCTGTTGGAACAATGAAATAGGATTATCATACTGAACATCCCTCAGTATTTTGATTATATTTGGACCTGTAGGATTCCAAATGAGATGATTTTTGATTTAAGTAAACTAGAGATATAGGCCTACACATTGTCTCAAGAAGTAGAATTTTGATTCTTCCTCTAAGATATTAAATGTTTGGATGGAAGTTGTACATAGTATATTGTTGTTGAATGTGAACAACTTGAAAATGTTTGAGCTATATCTTTGAAATTACTAAACCAAATTGAGTGATTTTAGTATCAATAGAAACATAAGACATAGAGGAACACTTTTCTAGAAGAGGGTATGACCAGATTATATCAATTGCACTCTCTGTTTTAACATGAACAGTAAACCCGAAAGAGTGTCATGGAAAAATCTGAAAGTAAGCCAATGAGAAATGAATTGTGATTTTAATGGTTTTAGTGAGGTGTAAACCTAAGTATAAATTATACTTAGATGAGTTTTAATATCAGAAAGATTTTTAAAAAGAAATAGATGGAAAGATACCAGGGATTGTTATGAACATGTATTGTACATAATTCATTTCCTACATAGGGATTATTGAATAATTATAATTGTGCATATTGTGATATATGTGTATGTTTTGCATAATTTAGAGGAACGAATTGAGCACCACCCTTTAGACATTGTCGAGACTTCGATGCAATAATTTCTGTAGCAAACTGTGAGTAACCTAGATGGTCTCACTTAATTACTTGTTTGCTTAAATTATGTTTTGAATGTGAATGTGAAGACCTAAATGCTTTATAATGTGAGTAATTGTGGTACATGCAATCCATACATGAATGCATAATCAGAAAATGGCAGTTGTGACTAGAATAGCCACCGATCAGAGCTTATAGCTCAACGAGTGAAAACGAGCCTCGAGCTCAAAGGTGATTAAGAGCCTAAGGCTCACTATATAAAATGAGCCTTGTATCTCCCAAGCGGATAAGGGACAGTTATTAATGAGCCTGGTATCTAAAATGGATACTGGATAGTTCAAGCACTCGATCACAACAATGTAATAATTGGAAAGTGACTCATGAGCATTTCATATGCATATTGTTAAGTATGTTTGCTGGAATGAAATGTCAAATTTGCCTATGCTTAAGGGAAAATGTGATACTTATGTAAAGTGCAGTATGTGATTATATGTTATGTGAAATGACGTGTTGCATAAATTGAGTGAACCATTGATGATGGTTACCTCATTGAGTTCACAAAACTCACCAAAATTGCAACGTTGTCTTTTCAGGACCGAGAGACGACTCTAACTTTTGAGAGGCTCTATTAGCTATGTACATTGTGATTGGTAAGAGAAGTCATGGCTCAAAGGTCAGTCAGCTGAGATTTTTAGACAGATTAGTTCGATTATGTATATTTTCCTCTTTCATGTGGTATTTTTGTATTAGGTTTTGATAATGTACATATAGAAAATGTTGAAAGACACAATGTAGACGTTCGGGTTTTATGAAATGAATGAGGAAAAAGTTGATTTTAAAATATTGTGGGTTATCTATTGAAGCTTTATAAGTGAATTATGATACCATGCCTGTGTAGTGAATGTAGCAATCGAACATAGCTCGCCCTTATTATATGATATATACCGGAATGACCTCCGGGCATCCCAGGGTGTACCCTGCGGTAAGGGGGCGTTACATTTGGGTGGTATCAGAGCATGATTGGCATTTGTTAGGACATATAGGAATATTAAGCATGAAATATCGTGAGAATTGCGGATATTGATTGAAGTTATTATTGTTATAGGTCATCCACTTTAGGTGATCAAATTGATCAACTAGCTAATCAAGGATCGGTAAGAACCAGTAGGGAGTCCTTAGTACCTCAATTTGATGAGATGTCTCCTAAAGTTCCAAAAAGAAGGGAGAGGAGGTATGATAGGTTGCAGAATCAGGAAGATGTGGACTTCTATGGCAGCACAGATCCTACTGAGGTCGAGGGATAGTTAGAGAGGACAGAAAGTGTATTTGATCAGATGGACTACGAGCCTAATGAGAGGTTTGATTATGCAGTGTCTTTACTGTAGGGCCCAACTTACCAGTGGTGGAAGATTGTCCTAGGTAATACCACCAGGCCTTGCCAATTGAAGTGGGAAGACTTTCTGAGGGTCTTCAGAGATAACTACTTGCCCAAGATCTATTTGGACATGAAGATGCCGGAGTTCTTGGAATTAAAGCAGGGTAGGATGTCAGTGGCTTAATATGAGGTCCGATTTAATGAGTTGATGGGTTATGCAACTGCTCTGATCCCTACGGAAGAAGACAAGGGTAAGAGGTTTGAGAATGGACTCAATATGGAGATCAGAATAAGGTTGATGCTTTCAAATCTCGATACTTTCACTGAGTTGAGAACTGCTTCAATCAGAATTGAATAGTTACTAAGAGAGAGACAACTAGAGACTGGGCAAGGATCCAGCATGAAGAGGTCTAGTGAGAGTTAGGACAGTTCTGGCAGAAGATTCAGTAAGCACCAGAACAGGGCCTTCAAACCACCAGGTGGATCCAGGCAGACAGGATCTATGCAGAGGGGTAGATCATCACAGACTGGTAGTGGAAGGAGTGCAGTACAGAGTCAGTTTCCAGTATATGAGCACTGTGAGAGGAGGCATGGTAGTGAGTGTTGGAGGCTAATTGGAGCCTGCCTTAAATGTTGCTCTTTTGACCATCGGATTAGGGATTACCCTGCTACTTTGGGAGCTCATTCTGGTGTGAGTGGACGATTTGGGAGTGATGCTACTGTCCAACAGAGCTGAGGAAGTGGACCTGGACAGAGAGGCCGAGGTAGAGGCAGAGTGAGCTCTAGGAGTTCTTCCACGAGGACTAAGAGGTGGGGCAATCGACCACAGTCCTAGGCCTCGATCTATACTATGATCAGGCAGGAGGCTTAAGACTCATCACATGTGGTTGCAGGTGTACTTCTCATTTATAACTTTGAGGCATTTGCACTGCTAGATCCAAGATCCACAAACTCCTTTATTGCACCGCATTTGGCATGTAAACTGCATTGCGTTAGAGAGTCACTATAGTATGGGCTAGAGGTGAGCATACCTTTAGGTAGTACTACTGTCATAGGATAGGTTTGCAAGGGGTGCTTGATTAGGATCGACCAAGCAGAGTTGGAGGCAGACACGATTATCTTACAGTTGAGGGAGATAGATGTGATCTTAGGCATGGATTGACCCACTACCCATAGGGCCATCATGAACTGCTATACCAAAGAGGTAGTACTGGAATCTCCTAGTCAGCCGAGGGCAGTTTTCAGAGGAGTTAGTTAGGCAATGCCAGCCAGGATGATATCATTTATGAGTGCTCTAAGATTGATGCAGGGAGGATGTGAGGCTTATCTAGCACACGTCATTGATACTAGGGCTAAGCAGAGTGTACAGGACATTCCAGTGGTTAGGAAGTTCCTGGATGTGTTTCCCAACCACCAGATTGAGAAATAGAGTTCACAATTGATCTAGTTCTAGGTGCTACTCCTATGTCCATTGCTCCATATAGGATGGCATCTATGGAATTGAGGGAGTTAAAGGCTCAGCTTCAGGAGTTTCTAGAAAAGGGTTTCATTAGACATAGTGTTTCACCTTGGGGAGCTCCAGTGCTATTTGTGAAGAAGAAAGATGGGACTTTGAGGTTATGCATTGATTATAGGCAGCTGAATCGGGTAACAGTGAAGAACAAGTAGCCACTGCCTAGAATTGATGATCTGCTTAATCAGCTGTAGGGAGCTCAGGTATTCACTAATCTGGATTTGAGATCAGGGTACTATCAATTGAAGATAGCTGAGGCTGATGTTCCTAAGAGTGCATTTAGGAGCAAGTATGAGCACTATGAGTTCCTAGTGATGCCGTTTGAGCTAACTAATGTCCCAACAGCTTTTATGGCCCTGATGAATAAGGTGTTTCGGTCCTACCTAGATCGATTTGTGATTATGTTCATTGATGATATCTTGGTATATTCGAAGAGTAGAAAGGAACATACTGAGCATCTAAGAGTCTTTACAGATAATGAGAGAGAAGCAGTTGTATGCCAAATTTAGTAAGTGTAAATTTTGGTTAAATCAGGTTGTGTTTCTGGGACATATAGTAACTGGGGATGGCATATAGGTAGATCCGAAGAAGATTGAGGTAGTGATGAATTAGGAAGCTTCAAGAAATGTGTTAGAGATCTGAAGCTTCCTAGGATTGGTTGGGTATTACTGGAGATTTGTTGAGGGGTTTTCATTGATCTGGGACCCTCTGACAAAACTTCTGAGGAAAAATGTAGTGTTCAGGTGGAGTGAGGAGTGTCAGAAGACTTTTGAAGAGCTGAAGCATCGGTTGACTACTGCACCGATGTTGACTATTCCATCGAGGACTAGAGGTTATTTGGTGTATAGTGATGTATCGCATCAAGGATTGGGATGTGTATTGATGTAGCAAAGGTGATCGCCTATGCATCGAGACAATTAAGGTCTCATGAGTTCAATTATCCGGTACATGATTTAGAGCTAGTTGCAGTTATCTTTGCATTAAAGATTTGGAGGCATTATTTGTATGGAGAGACTTTCCAGATATACACAGATCATAAGAGTTTGAGATATCTGCTGAGTCAAAGGGAGTTGAACCTAAGGCAGAGGAGATGGATTGAGTTACTAAAGGATTATGACTTCACTATTGAGTACCACCCGAGGATTACTAGTAGATGCTTTGAGTAAGAAGTTCAATATCAGTGCAGCTTAGATTCGGTTATCGAGGCTACATAATTTGATATAGTTGAGAGCTCTGAATGTGGAGTTAAATTTGGAGCAGGATAGGGCATTGATTGCTACATTGAAACTTAGGCCAATGTTACATGATAGGCTCAGAAGAGTACAAAGAGAAGATCCTGATATGGTGAAGCTTATAGAGAAAGTAAAGATAAATCCAGATTCCGAGTTTGAGTTGAGGGATGAGACATTATGGTTGAGGCAGAGATTGTGTGTGCCTAAGGTGGATGATCTGAGGACGGAGATACTTGAGGAAACTCATATGGCCGCATATGCTATGCATCCTGGTACTACCAAGATGTATAACACATTGAAGCAGCATTTCTGGTGGCCAAGAATGAAGAAGCAAGTGGCCGAGTATGTATCTAGATGTATGACGTGCCAGCAGGTAAAAGCTGAGCACCAGGCTCCGGTAGGGAAGCTCCATTCGTTGCCCATTCTAGAGTGGAAATGGGAACGAATTTCTATGGACTTCATCGTGGGTATGCCTAAGACTTCGAGGCAACATGATGCTATATGGGTCATAGTGGACCTGTTGACTAAGTCGGCCTACTTCTTATCAGTAAGAGAAAATAACTCACTTGATCAGTTGGCCCAGAAATATGTGAATGAGGTGGTGAGACTGCACGGGGTTCCAGTGTACATAGTGTCGAACAGGGATCCCAGATTTACTTTGAGGTTTTGGAAGAGCTTGCAGTCTGCTATAGGTACTAAGTTGAATTTCAGTACAACATTTCATCCTCAGACAGATGGACAGAGTGAGAGGACAATTAAAACTATTGAGGATATGCTCAGAGCTTGTGTATGGGAGTTTAAAGGAGTTTGGGATCAATATATGGCATTGATAGAGATTGCTTACAATAACCATTATCATAGTAGCATCGAAATGGCATTGTATGAGGCGTTGTATGATAGGAAATGTCGGTCGCCCTTATATTGGGATGAAGAGGGCTTGAGAATGGTTGAAGGTCCAAAGTTGATACAAGATACAGTGGATAAGGTTAAGTTGATCCAAAGTCGAATAAAAGCAGCTCAGGATAGCCAGAAGAGCTGTATAGATTAACACTGATAAGATATAGAGTATAGCGTGGGGGACAGAGTGTTCCCGAGAGTGTCACCGTAGAAAGGAGTATTGAGATTCGGTAAAAAGGGCAAGTTGAGCCCTAGGTACATAGGTCCTAGGTCCTTATGAGATCATTAAGAGGATAGGACCCTCGGCATATAAGTTGGCTTTACCGAATGAGATGTCTCAAATGCATAATGTGTTTCATGTGAGTATGCTTCGAAGATACCAATCAGATCCGACACATGTGATACCGACTCAGGAGATTGAGATTGCTAGTAACTTAAGCTATGTTGAGGAGCCAATCAAGCAGTTGAGGAATAGGGTAATTACATTGGTGAAAGTCCTGTGAAGGAACCACTCAACTGAGAAAGCAACATGGGAGACAGAGGAGTATATGAGGAGACAGTATCCCCACCTATTTGAACAAACAGGTAAGAACTTCGAGGAAGAAATTTCTTTTAAGGAGGGGAGAGTTGTAACATCCCATCACCTGTGGGAGGTTAGAATAGTACATATAAGTGATTAATAAGAGCTTAGAAATGCAATTTTCATGCTCATGCATAATATGGCATACAAATATAAGTAAATAGTAGAGGTTTTGCATGTAACAATAATTGTACATACATTCATGAATGATTCCGGGTATAATTAAATTGAATTGGAATTTTTTGAAATTTAATGAATTTTGAATTTGTTTATGTTGAAAATATTATTGGTTAGTAGAATTGTGAGATTTGTGAATTTTGGTGAATTTAAGAATAAATTTTGGAAAAAATTATTGAAAATAGGAAAAAAGAATAGGAATTAATGATGATTAGAGATAGTTAGATTGTAAAGATGAGACTAAAGGAATTAGTCAAGGAAGAAACTTAGTTAGATTTAGACCTTAGGAAAAGTCACAAGTGTTAAGTTGCTTTTATTAATTGTCAGAAGTAAGTTTGAGTTATCTGAGAGTTAAAAAAGGGTTTGTTCTTTTTCCTAAATTCTTTCGTTGTTATCATCTTCTCCGAATTTCTTCCCATACACAGATTTTTCCATCAAACTCCTTTTGAGAGTTAACTTTGCTTTTTCATATCCCTCACCACTTCCTCTACTGCTAAGTGTTTCTTCTATCTTAAGAAAAACCAGAAGTTGGTTAAGTTCACAGTGGTTTACGTAATTTTGTATGGAGTTAGGGCTTGATGATAGTTGAAGCTTTTGGAGTCTTCAACAAGTAAGTAGTGAATACATTTTTTAGAGTTGTGGATTTTTTAAATAAAGTTGATGAATTTATTGTCAGTGCATGATCATGGCATTTACGTATATTTATATTCTTGAATATTGTGTTAAGGGGATGAAAATTGTGGATATGGTGTTATTTAGTTTTGATGGATTGTTAGTGATCAGGTGTTATGGAAATGGTTTTTGAGTTGAGGAGTAATTGTAAAATGATGGCCTGAGATGGGAATGAGTGTTTAAATGAAAATTGAGAGGAAACATGGAGATTGAGGATGAGAGTTATGGTCCTTATAAGGGGAGATGCTTAGGAGTGAAGATAGTATCGTCTGTGATGACGTCATATCATCTATGATAATGTCATATCATCTGTGAAGACGTATTGCCTGTAATGATGTCATATCGTTTGTGATGACATCATATCATCTGTGAAGATGTATCATCTGTGATGATATCATATCATCTGTGACGACGTCATATCGTCTGTAAAGACGTATCGTCTGTGAAGAAGTATCATCTTAAGTTGACTTTGCTTCGTCTACTTTCTGCTTCATCTATTTTTCTCTTTGTCTGCTTTCTACTTCATTTGCTTTTTGTTTTGTTTGCTTTTTGCTTCATCTTCTTTTTGCTTCATCTGTTTTCTGCTTCGTCTGCTTTCTGCTTTGTCTTCTTTCTACTTATGTGACCGAAACTTCTTCTTCTATACACTATTCATCTAATGCTATTGTCTGGTCCATTTTTGACCCTTCAGATGACAAAATTTGTCTTCAAGGTCTCCACAAAATGGTAGATCTTGAAGTCGTCTTTGAAATCATCCTAAGATAATCTTAATCCGACATTTGTAGACAGAGTTATGCCATTTGTCCCGAGATAGGTTTTGTATGATTAAGGACATAACCTTGTTTGATTCTTTCAGCTTTAACTTTGCTATACAATCTCCAAATAAAGTGATTTGTGAGCCAATAGATTCCTAACACATTTTTATACCTCTCCATAAAATTTTGTAGCATTCTAAATTGATTAGAAAAAGATTGATCAAATCAAATTGTGAAATCTGTTGGAACAGTGAAATAGGATTATCTTACTGAACACCCTCAGTATTTTGATTATATTTGGATCTTTCGGGTTATAAATGGGATGATTTTTTATTTGGAGCAAACTAGAGATATAGGCCTACAAATTTTCTCAAAAAGTCAAATTTTGATTCTTCCTCTAAGATATTAAATTTCTGGATGGAAGTTGTACATAGTACACTATTGTTGAATGTGAACAACCTGATAATATTTGAGGTATATCTTCGAAATTACTGAATCAAATTGAGTAATTTTGGTATCAATAGAAACATAAGACATAGAGGAACACTTTTCTAGAAAAGGGTATGACCTAACTATATCAATTGCACTCTCTGATTTAATGTGAACAGTAAGCACAAAAGAGTGTAGTGGAAAAATATGAAAGTAAGTCAATGAGAAATGAATTGTGATTTTAATGGTTTTAGTAAGGCGTAAACCTAAACATAAATTATACTTAGATAAGTTTTGATATGAGAAAGATTTTTGTGAAGAAATAGATGGAAAGATACCTAGGATTTTCATGAACATGCATTGTACATAATTCATTTCCTACATGGGCATTATTGAACAATTATAATTGTGCATATTGTGATATATGTGTATGTTTTGCATAATATAGAG
>JANVCQ010000231.1:14714526-14738278 GCA_025531925.1 Erythroxylum plowmanianum
TAACAAATACTCTACAATAAATTTAATAATAAAATTTACGTTTTAATTAATATTTATAATTATTTTAAATAATTATTAATATAATACAAAAATATACACTTAATATCAACAACAAAATTAATCAAGTCTATGAATTATAATAAACATATTATTAATAATAACCCTGTACATCCAACCGAAGGTGAAGAAGAAAATATAATATATTTTGATACATGGCTTCCCTGGCACGATTCCAAGTAAACAAGCCAGCTTTGTTCTCTTCTTGGCTTGTTTACTTTCACCTTTTCCTTGTCAAGCCGCAAACGTGGTTTAAAATTTTTAGAGAAAACGACGTCGTCTTACTCTTGGACAGAGTAAGACAGGGAAATCTTCGACAGGTGATCTGTGCTCCGTTTAGTGTGCACAAGATCACACGAGCACGTGATTTGACACAAAATCAAAGCCGTCCACGTCAAGAGTCGGCGAGTCCAAACTAACCGAATTACCTGTAACATACCTGAGATGGCGTGTGTACACTATCATGTTATTCCAAAGAGCCAAAATAACAAACAATAAAATACCAAAATATCTCCTGTCCAGACTCTGGACTGGAGAGATAGACAGAGAGAAGAACAAGTACATACGCATTCACGCTCACAGAGGCAACAGAGACGCGGATAATCTTCTTTTCTTTATATCTGGATAAGGTTTTCATTGATTCCCATCTTTTTCTTTTCCCTCTTTCCTTCTTATCCCATCCAACATTTCACGTCTCACTCACTCTACATATAGATATGTGTGATCTCATGAGTGGCGTATTCGTGGCCGACCCATGTGCTGTTTCAGTGGCTAAGCTATTAATGCTTGTTAATCTTCTGCTACTTCTGTTTCTGTTGCCTGCTGGCTGCTGCTACTTTATCTATTTAATTTCGTCATGTCGATTGCTTTGGAGAGGCGTGCTGCTGCGGGTGCTAATTCGATTCAGGTTTCTGGGTTTGTTGACAAAATGCCGCAGTGCAGGGCAATCTTTGCTGGAGAACAAAGGTTCCCGGTGGTGGATAGGAGGAGGGAAGAGGATGTTTTCGTGGATTCTGATAGCTCGGAATCTATTGGTAAAAACAGTGACTTGTCCGGTGGCGAGGAGGATTGTGAGGAGTCCGAAGTTCAGAGCTCGTATAAAGGACCCTTGGATACCATGGATGCTTTGGAGGAGGGTTTGCCTATCAAGTAAGTATTTTCTTTTTCTAGTTAGCTGGTGTTTCAAATGGGTTTTGTTTTGTGTCTTTCGTTTGTTGGTTCTTGTCTTTGAGATAAAGCAATCGAAATGATCAATTGCGTTGTAAAAGATTTTGAACTTTTAAGACAGATTATTGTGAGCAAGCAGTCTTGGT
Organism: Erythroxylum plowmanianum; assembly: GCA_025531925.1. Taxonomy (NCBI): domain Eukaryota; kingdom Viridiplantae; phylum Streptophyta; class Magnoliopsida; order Malpighiales; family Erythroxylaceae; genus Erythroxylum; species Erythroxylum plowmanianum. The sequence continues at coordinate 14,715,897 of JANVCQ010000231.1, forward strand.
AGCTGAATGGAAAATAAAATCTATGCTTTGCGCCAAAGTTGTTATTTTCTCAGCCATGGTTGCGTACTAAAAACTTGTGCTTTCCCTCTTTTCACATAATTTCAGGAAAGGCTTATCGAAGTTTTATGATGGAATATCGAAGTCGTTCACAAGTTTAGCAGATGTCTCCTCTATTACTTCTGTTAAAGACTTGGCGAAACCAGAAAACTGCTATACTAGAAAACGAAAGAACTTATTAGCTCAGAGTAATTTGATGCATAAGAATCGGGGTCACCATCCCACGGATAATGGAAGTGGCTTATTGAAGAGATCTGCAAACTTCAGTCGAAGCACATTACCTATTGGCTCTAGTATTAGATGTTATGAGAACTGTAACGATGGTCAACACTCTTACGCATTTCTGTCATCACCTACGACTTGTCTTCCACCCTTACATCCACATGGTAAAAGACCACCAAGCAATGAATCCTGTTTGACGCCTCCGCAACGACACTATCCTTGTCGATCCTTTTCTCTCTCTGATATACAGTGTGCAGCTGCTACGATTACCAATAACTAATTTGGGGATTTGTGGCAAAGATACCGATCTGACTTTTAAATTTAGTGCCACGCAACTCCTTGTATCTGCAAATTGGATAGAAGTCATGGTGCCTATAGCTGCTGCCTGTTATTCCTGCTTTGATGTGATGGCTGATCACTTCTCATTTTTGTTACATCTTTAGGTTAGCATATCTGGTAATGTAACAATGCTTTTGCAGCTGTACTATTTCTTGTATTATACCTATTGTGCCTCTAAATGACCATATCACTTCATTGTATCATAAAGTTCTACCTGTATCTTCACTCAAAATTTCTGCCTTTTGCCTTTAGTTGCTCTGCATAACCGTCTTATAAGTTGTAAGATATGACTATTTACTACCAGAACTAATACATCACTCTCTATAAACTCCTTGTTGCCTCTTTTGTTACTTTTATTTCTTGTCAAATTTTCTATCTGAATGCAGGTCGAGGGATGGTAGTTTGAACGATTGCACATGATAACATATTCGGCTAATAGATGTCCCTTCAGATTGATAACTAACATGTTCCTAGTCCACTACACCTCTTTATGATCACCACATTCCATAGAATTCTAGTTTCTGAAAGATATTGATATTGCCACTAAGTTTTTACAGAAGAACAGGGTACACATAATTGTACGGGAACAAAAATATGTTTTACGGAAACAACTCATGCTATAACATATAACATGAAATGGAATATGCCAACATTGGCACATTAGTAACTGGTTGTCTGGAAACAGAAAGTTCTTCTCTGGGATCATAAAATTATCTTGTTTGCTACCTTTTATGTTTCAGGCCAGAAACCTGTCATCCAAACTACTTTGTAGGAAACTTATCACTTCTTCAAAATGAAGGAACTTGGAGAATCTGATATTTTTTTAAGCTTAACTGTTGATCATACTAAAGAAGGCTGTTCTTGTTGCAATGGAAGTATGCAAAATGACTTTTCGGTTGCTGCAGAAGGAACAATAGGGACCTTATATTGAATCCTAGAATTGGACAGTTCAAGCTTCATGTTGGTGTTTGGAAAATAACCATATATGGATTCTTATTGGGGATTTGGATCTACCTAGCTCAGGTATTTTGAGAATTCAAAGAGACCTCACAAATATGCAGATGCAGGTATGTAGACAGTATGTCTTCTAAAGTTTGTCCTTTTTGTTTCTGACCATTTCCATTTCAACCAATTTAGATTCCAAGTTAAAATTACATGAATTCGAAGCCGCATCCCGGCTAGATATACAGTGGTTAAAGTCAGAGTTGAAGGTTGAGAACCTGGTATTCCGTGAAGAGACACTATCTCATATGAAGTAAGTGTTTACATCAAAACAATCAATTAATTCTGTGCTGTCTCTACTTCGTCACTTGGTATTCTTTTTGTGTATGCAGTGATATAAACTTTGGAGTATCGCGCCTATAGTAGACATATGTTCTTTTATAAGTAACATGGACATCATAAATTATGTTACCTGAGTATATTTGCTTGATATATCATCATACTGCTTTGGTGCTAAGAACTCTGACCCTTTTTTTCTGGACTTTGAATAGATTATCATTGATTGTAAAGAGCAAAGAAAGAAATCCAAGCACTTTTTGATCCCCTGTGGCATGCAACTATGAAATTGATCTCTTGTTATAAATTTACCCTCAATAAGATGCATCATAACCAATTGGATATCATTACAATAAATTAGAATAGTAGTCTTTCTTACACTTTATTTACGGAGTTTCCTAATTCTAGAAGGCATAGTGCTTTAGGTCTTTCAGATGATGGAATCACTTCCTCAATCTAACATTTTGTCTGTGGTTGTGAAGTTACGGTTTGCTGCAGAACAATAAATTCCAGATGTAAATTTTTTTTCCTCTCACTATCTAGTTTGTATTGAAGCAGAGACTGTTAGAATCCATGAAGATCGGAGACCTAACTGCTATACTTGTAGCAAAACCTCCCTGCTTGTAATCATGCAATTGATTGCAGCCTCAACAAACTTGGATTAACTTAAAATGAACAAGGAAATGTATCTAATGAACTATGAAAGTCAACCACCACGTAGATTATTAAAGATGTTCGGTATTTATCGTAAAACCTTTAAAGAGCTAGTTATGACTAAGCCTTTTATCCTTGTTGGACATTTGCTAGATTTTCTTATGGCCAGATATTTGATTCTTGAAAGTGGAAAATTATATAAGTATCCAGCTATGCTTGCCAAGCAAAGATTTTGCATTAATTATACCTTCCCATAATCAATGTCTTTCTCAATATAAAAGTGTATTCAATAAATACATTATAGGAACAACATTATGACTATATCCAATATCACTTTTAGGTTTCCGTTTTGGGTTCTGGCAGTGTCTATAAATCTGTTTTTGACTGGGGATCGAGAACAGTGTGACTAGATAAGCCCTTACATTCTTATAACATTGTTTACAGATGATATTTTCATAGCAAGCGGCAGGTCTATCCAGTATCTCCTCAGGTTTCTTCTACGTGCTGAAACCATTTGCATTTGTGTCCTATGAATTTGCTCATATTGTCAGAATGTAAAGAGCTGCTATGGGTGGCACTTTCCATCTGCTGGCTTGAGTCTGTTTTCATGGATCTTTGTACTTGTCATTTGCTTTGGATTGTTGTTTCAGTGCTTGAACTTGTGATTGAAACTACCGCTGTATGTGACCAAGTTTCTTTACTCCTTTGCTTCCCTTAGATTTGAATAAGGTGGTGATTAAGCACTGTTATTCTGCAGGGTCCTAGGTTTATTAGTGTTTTTAAGGCAGCATACCAATCTGCCGCACAATGGCTTCATCAGCATCTTCGCCGATCCCATTAGTTTCAGATGAGTATTTTAGGATATTTCATACAATTGATCGCCGCCTTTACACCATCCTTGTGATGCAGCTATGGAGGGAGCCTGTGGAGACGATGCAAATCATGGCCTTGTGGCTGTGGTTGGAACGGATGGGTTACTACAATGCGGTGATGAAAATACTGTCCTTGCCTAACATTCTCATAAATGAACTCGCAGATGAAGCTATTATCTGCCTCAACTGCGTAAGCAGTGATCAATTTCCTTCTTCGTCTGAGAACGACATACCTCTGCTGCAAAGTCTGATGGAGAAGGAAATTTCTCTCCAGTTTTTCCATGAGTACAGGCTCACAGCAATGCGGGGGGTGAACAAAATTCTCAACGAGGTATGTGTCAGAGCATTAAGTGATATCATGAGCCAAGCTATTCAGATAAATGCTACTCAGAGCGTGATTGACAGCCAAACCATGCTGCAATCTTCCCAACAACCCCCGCCTCAACCTCAACTTTCTCAAACTGGAGCTGTCCCTACAAATGATGTCAGGGGCTGGACCCTGGATACCGAGGTACCACCTGATGCCAGGACCTTATTCGTTACATTCTCTAAGGGCTACCCTGTGCGAGAATGGGAGGTCAGGGAGTTCCTTACTAGAGGTTATGGTGATTGTATTGAGTCACTTTTGATGCAAGAAGTAGGGTCTAATCAACAAGCGCTGTTCGCTCGGATTATCTTCCGATCATCCAACACAATTGACAAGGTCCTCAAAGGTCTGGACAAAGTAAAGTTTACTATCAATGGGAAGCATGTGTGGGCTAGAAAGTATGTGCCCAAGCGTCCCAGGTCCCCAGTCCCTTCTCTGCGAGTAATGCCAAGTTTTTCAACACCATTTCCGTCCTAACATACAACTCAAGGGTGTTGTTCAGAATTTATAATTGAATAAACATCACAAAATGTTCCCCCACATTTGGTTTTGTAGCTGTTGAAGCTCTTTTACCATTTTTTGGCCATATATATTACCAATGTGAATCTACATCTAAATTTAATGCCTTATTGTTATCTCTTAAATGAAAATCCCTGATTCTTTCTCACCAACCGACTTCAAGTGCTTCAGTTTTCTTACACGAAATTCTATATTATGTGTTTCCAGACGACATTGTGGGCAAACATCTGTTTGGTACTTGCATTAATTGACTCATTAACTGCATGGCTGCTACGTGGTTTACGAAATAGAACAAAATGAACTCCTAGTCCTATGTCTACTATCATTGACCAACCATTATTGCATAAAATTCTTTTTCCTTTCAAGTGTCTACTGAGATTCCACTTACTCTGTCAAGACCATATCACACGGATTTTGTCAGTGTACCTGGAATTTTACCTTATCAGGTGTCCAATATCAGTCTCCACCAACCTTCCTTCTATGAATCACTAATACTCACTAAAAGTTGTTTTACAAAATTGAAAAGTAGTTACGTTTAACTGAAAATGAAAATTATTGACAACCAAAAAAATTATAAATTTCAGGACCCGACTCTTTTCTTTTCTGCGTATAGCCAATGTTGCCCAAATTTAACTACGTACAGATTGATGGAACATCCAAATCCAATGTTTCCACTAAAAGGAAAATAAACTTGTGTATGAAAATAAGAGAGTACATGGCATGTAAACTTAGTGTCGTGTACATGATCTGGTAGTAATTGATCTCATAAATTAAAGTGTAGTTATAGTTAAACAAATGTACAAATGCTTATTTGAGAATAAGTTAAGTGAAGTGAGTGGATTATGAAAATCCAAAATAGCATACTACTTATATATTTATAGATTTTCTATCATAATAGTTGTATAATTGGTTCCTAAACTTGAAATTATCAAAGTATCTCATGTGAGAATGATTGCATTTTGATAGGTAACTACGTTGGTAGTACTTTGACATAATAGAAACTATATGGAAATGGTTAAATAAGTCAATAAAGGATTTGTTACTTTAAAGTAATTGGAGATAATATTTCATTATTTTTTATTAGTAGTAATTTAAGGAATTCTTTAGTCATAGTAAATTATCATTTGAAAAATGTTTGAAATATTAATTATAAATTAATTACCAATTAGCAGGAACAAATATGATTGAATCTAAAAGAGTAGATATTAAATCCATACTTTATGTTCAATTAAAACATTGAATAATGAAAAGATTAAATTATATATCATAACTATGTGTGGACTGGTTGAGACAATCCACTTTACCATTTCTGATTTAGTTTGTTAAACATTAATCTTAATTTATATTTATAAATTGCTTAATGAGAGAATTGAAGAAAAATTAAAAGAAGTTTTACCTTACATAATTTTAATTATGAGTTATAGTTATAGTTATAATTTATAATCATTATCAAATATGCTTAGAACATGATAAGTCACACATGAAGAACATTTTTTAAAAGAATAATTTTGATTAAATTGGACTTAATTATGAAGTTTGAAAAACTTTAAAAGTCAAATATTAGATATTTGATTTGATTATAATTATAATTAGAGTTTGAATTTAATTATAATTAGGATATTTAATTTTAATAAGAAATAAAATTTTCTAATGCTTTTTTATAAATAAAAAATAAGCTTAAGAGAAGTAGTTATCCTCCTTATTTCTCTCAAATGTTGAATTCTTTTTCTTTAATCTATAGATACAATTAGATAACTCATAGTTGACTCCCTATAGAAAAAGTTTCAACAAGAATTCAAATCAAGTATGATTCAATTATTTTATAATTCATGTTTTTCAAATTATTCAATTTATTAAAATTTAATCATAAATCGTAAAATTTTTGTTTTTGTAGTACATTCTATGATTATATCACAGTTAGTTTCGAACAAAAGTAAGCAATTTCGATGTTGGACAATTATGTCCTTTCTCATAAAGTTGGATAACTATTAATTGCATTTTTTTATAACATATCGGTTAAGTTGCGTAATTTGATCCACATAAATGTAATAAGGTGATCCAATAAATGATCTAAATCAATGGTCGAATTTCGTATAAAAAATAGATCCCGATTAGTGTAGATCGGATCCATATCAGGCCAATGATGGGGAAGCTCGATATGGAAGCTATATATAAAGGTTATGGCTCCTGTAGTTGCTCATATTAATCGTAAGCATAAGGATTCTCTGACCCGTTAAGAGAACTTATGTTTTGAGAAAACTGTAAAAAGACCTTCCCCGCATCCTGGAGAGCAGTTCTCGTGAAGACGATGGTGGATTCGGTTCGTTTTGACTTTAAAAAGCTCGTTTGAAGTTATGGAGACCGAAATCAGGTATTTTTCACATTTCTTTGCTTCTTGCCCTTTCACATTTGATCTGGGATATGTAACTAAGGTACTGCTACGTATTACATGTGGTATCAGAGGGGTGATGTTATCGAGTGGTTACAAATGAAGATTTTTCGATTTTCTCTCCATAAGGTTTTCAGAGATTTAACTTATTTTTCTTAGTTTTTCTTGCTCTTTATTGCATGAAAGTAGTATACATATGTTTAACCTTAAAAAACGGGGGTGAAAATGAGCCCGTGATTGCAAAAAACTGACTCAAAACTTGTTGAAAATTGCCATTTTTGACGAAGGAGAGTCTCATTGTCATGAATAGTGGCGCGTGAGCACGATGCATCGAGTGCATGTGTTATACACACTTGACACATCGCGCGATACTAACTAGAAGCATGCCTGGCACGTGCATTGCCCCGAGGTATTTTGGGTCAGTTTTTGGGTCCGAGAAATTCATAAAGTGAATTTTTCCATTTTTCTGGATTTATTACATTAGTAATAAATTAAAGTTCAACTCCAAGAAAAGGAATTAAGGCGTTATGAGTCCAATTTCGAGTAAATTTTCATGCTTCAGACATCACATAAGGGAGATACTTCAAGTTTTCGTATCTTGGGTCTCATATTCAGTGTTCAAGATTACATAATAGTTACTTAGAATAGGTTTTAAGACATTCTAAAGTCATTTTTGAGTGAATTTTCATGCAATGAATTTGCCATAAGGGAGATACATGAGGTTCTCGTGACTTGGGTTTTTAGTTCAGTGTTTAGTGATGCACGATACTCACTCTGCTGAGATTTCTCCTTTGTAAGAGTCTGAAGTGAAGTTTTCATAGAATGTCTTCAGCACGAGAGTGTGACATTGATACTGTGCATTCGGTTTTTTTACATTTATTGATGTCACATTGTCACATATTTTATGCCCATAAAGAATGTGAGGATAACATAAATATGTATCCCTTATATTTGTGGACTTTTTGCATGTTGATGAGGATGCAGTCATCACAGTGGCCTTTCGAGTCAGTATTTTGAATATCTCTATTTATATGTTAAGGGATGTCTCTGGTCTTATGTTTGGTTATTATGCCCACAGGTGTTGGCTTTACATGAGATTTTGAGATGTGCATAAAGGCATTGGATAGAGGAAAGTCGTTGCTTGAATGATCTATTCACCCACAGGTGGTAGTGTCATGAGAGTTGATGGTTTGTACTCTGATCGCTTTTATGTGGAGGTCTAGTTATATATATTATGTATTCAGCCTATAGGTGTTTCATAATATGTGTGACCGAATTTTCAGTAAAGATACTATTTAAGGCTTTGAGTATCGTTGTTGTGCTAAATTTGTGTTGATTTAAACATTATCATTTCGAAGTCACCTTTTTGGTCAACAAAATTGGTGTCACCATTGAAATCCTGACTGCTTTAATACAAAGGATTTATTGAATGCTATGGAGATAGCTAAAGTTGATATGACCATGCAGATGGATAGGCCATCTCCACCTACATCCATAAGCTCGAGAGTTTATAAAACAACTTATGAAGCCTGGGATTGGTCTAACAAATTATGTCTGATGACCATTAAGAGATCCATACCTGACCATTTTCCTAGTGGACTTCTGGACACAAACATAGTGAAGGAATTTCTTGAAAATGTCTCCTAGAGATACATAGTCTCACCTACTATTGAGATAAGTGCCTTGATTAAAGAATTATTCTCCATAAGGTATACAGGAGAAAGATGTTAAACATTCCTCTTCCTAATGTCTTCATAGTTCACCAGACTTTGAATACACTCCCTCCAGAGTTTAGTAATCTGGTGATGACATATTACTTACTGGATGAGGAATGGGACTTCAACACTTTGATAGCCCATCGCGTTGCTGAGTAGGAGAAACCCAAGTTTGTTACTCTTACAACCTATGAATCAACTAAAGGGACAAAGATGAAGCTTGTTAAGTTCAAATGTAGAAGTTCAAATCTTCTTCATATGCTGATGTTGGTCAAACCAATGTTGGTAAAGGTCCACATGACATAAAGGATCCAATGTTATAAGGCCTAGAAGGAAAGACTATAACCATCAGGTAACTCCTTGGCTTATCAATTTATGAATCTAATTTGCAATAGTCGCGTATATGGTGGCTATATAGTGGAGCCTTTGATCTAGGTATTTCCACGATGTGGTCTTTTGATCCAACATAAAGCCAACATAAAGCCAAATAAAGCCAAATAAAGGGAAGGAGAAACTGATGGTTCACAACAATGAAGAAGTAGAAGTAATATCTATGGGGAATATATGTGCTGAACCTTATAGTAAGGTTTATTTGAGTTTTACATGACACATTTTATGTGTGGTCTTTTGATCAATTTTGGACAAAGAGGGTTAATGTTTTGTATTTAATGCTTTTGTTGTACAATTGTTGTTTAATGCAAAACATAATGATACAACTTTCTTATCATATGGTTTGTATAGAATGCGTCTTATCCCGAATTAGATATATGCTTCTTTGTATCCTACTAAACAAGTTATGAAATGAAGAACCCTGCTGAATGAGAAGTCATACATAGTGTGGCATAAAAGGAAAGCATTTCTCAATTTTAGATTATGATGATCTAGGAACATGTGCTGACTATTACAGGGGTAAATTGACTAATAAGGATATTAAGGTCAAATCATGCTTCTGACTTATTAAGTCTGATACATAAAAATATCAGTAGACCTTATGCAGTTGCATTGTGCAATTCTAACCATATTATGAATTTGTTGATGATTATTCCTATTATAATTATGTGTTCTTGCTTAAAGACTGAAGGTTAAGAACCAATTTGAAAAATTCATCAAGATAGTCAAATTTAACCATGGAGGATAATATCATGGTAGACATAGTGTTTCAGGACTTTAAAAGGTATGTTTTCCAGATATTTAGAGTTGGTTGGAATAATGCTTAATTCACTATGCTGAGTAGTTTTGAGCATAATGGTGTGTTGCCGAAAGACATAACGACACCCTATAGGACTTGAAGAAGTCGATGCAGAACAAAGCTATTCTACCTGATTATCTAGATGTTTGGAAACCCATCCTTACACACATTCATGTATGGGGTTGCCCTACTGAGATAGTATAATCCTTATAAAGAAAGATTGTATGCTCATTCCACTCATTGCTATTTAGTAAGATATCTCGATTATTTTAAGGCTACAACTTTTACTATATAGAAGGGGGACTATAATAGTGGAATCACAAACAACTAAGTTTTTGGAGTACAATGTCTATGATGATGGTGGACCTTTTGACCCTTCGAATGATAGTAGGGTAGATACTACAGTTATCATGCACTCGCTACTCATATAGTTAGATCCGGTGGATTTAGGTCTCTGTACTGTACCTATATAGGAATAAGAATCTATACCTGTACATATAGTGGTTTTTGGGGATGTAAGTTCTAATGTACCTAAGTAAATCCACTAGAGTGAGACGACCTGTTATCCCATCTGATTACATAGTCTATCAGGTGTATAGGACTATGATATTAGACATGTTTCAAATCTAGTTACTTTTACAGAAGCTGTTTCTGGACCTAATGCGAATGTGTGGTGGGATGCAATGAATGACAAGATACAATCTATACATCATAGTAAGGTTTGTAAACTAGTTGATTTTTAGTGAAACTGTAAACCCATCAGTTGTAAATGAAATTCAAAACATAAAGGATTTCAAGACAGATTTTAACGGTTTATAGACTAGCTCAGTTACCTAATGGTTCACTCAAGGAGAAAGATTAACTTTAATGTTACCATTTCTCTCGTATCCTCGTAGGATACATTTTGAGTGATTAAGGCAATTGTTGTTCATGATGATATAGAGTTACATCAGATGACAGATAAAACTACTTTCCTGAGTAAAGACCTTTATGAAGAGGTCTATATAGTACAACCTGAAGGATTTCAGGATCCAAATAGAATTGATATGGTTTGCGTATTATATAGATCAATAAATGGTTTATATCAAAGCTTCTAAAAGCAATACCTTACAATTGATGAGGTTATGACTTCTTTCGTCTTTATAAAAAATAAAGTCAAAAGATACTTGTACTATAAGGTCAGCGAGAGCAAAGTTATCTTCCTATTATTGCATGTGGATGATATATTGCTCACATCAAATTACTTGACCATGCTGTACAAGGTTAAGCAACTTTGGTCAAGAACTTTGACATGAAGGAACTTGACATAGCATCTTTTGTCCTAAGTATTTAGATTTATCGGGACAAATCTCAAAACTCATAAGACCTCTCACAGAGAGCATACATTGAGTATATGTTACAAAGGTTTAATACGGTTAACTATAAACCTGTCATAGCATCTATCTCTCATAGTGAGAGATAATCTTTGACACAATATCCAAAGAATAAAGTAAAGATAGAGGTTATCAGGAATGTTCCGTATAATAATATGGTTGATAGTTTGATGTATGCTTCGCTATATACTAAGCAGGACATTACATTGACTATTTGACTGTTTGGTTAGTATCTGGTTAACCTAGGTGTAGTCCATTGGAATGCAGTCTAGTGAGTGTTGAGATAATTAAAGAAAACTAAGGATTATATGTTTGACATATAAAAAAGTCAACAGACTAAACCTCGAAGGGAATTCAGATTCAGATTTAGCTATGTGTCCAGATGATTAAAAGTCCACTTAAGGTTATAGTTTTAAGTTTGCAGATGGTACAATATCATAGAAGAGTGTCAAGTATATATGGGTGACTTCCTCAACCATGCATGCAAAGTGTCTGCTAAGGGACTTCTTCACGTACAGTTTAGCTCAAAAATTTTATTTTTGATTTGTTTGTGGTTGATTCAGTGGCTAGACTCATTCGGTTGTACTATGTAAATGTTCTTGCTATGTTGTTTAATAACAACAAAGAATATCATAGGGTCTTAACATTTAAAGGTCAATTATTTGGCCATAAAGGTGTTGATACGAAAAGGTGACATTAAGGATTTGAGCATTTACGGACTGAAGAAATGTTAGTTGATCCTTTAACTAAAGGACTTCACTCGCTTATGTTTGCAATACAAGTATACAGTATGGATGTTTTGAAGTCCTTAGACACTATTAGTTAGGGGATCATTATGTTTGCTCCATGTGCATTTTTATATTTTGATGTATTATGATAATATGATGGTTCATCAATAAAGATGATCATCATTTATCCTCGATAATACGTGTAATCATACATTGTCATAATACGTATAAAAGTCTTAAGATTTGGGTTGATCTTAATTATTTAAAGGTCATTGGGCATATATATAGATTGACCTTAATCCTATTTCATTAAGACACATGCAACTTTATATAGATATCCATCAAGTTTGACATGAATAGGGGGATATAAGCTTTTAATCCCATAAAGGTTCTCTAATACAATTTAGCATTCAGTTGGAGAACATAAATGTTTTCTCTAATGCAGTTTAGCGTTTGATGAGATGAAACAAATTTTCTTTAATGCTGTTTAGCATTTGGTGAGAGAAAACAAGATTTCTCTAATGCAGTTTGGAAGCAACATTGATAATTTTCATAATTTTTTTGAAAAAAGAATATTGATTATAGGGTTAAATAAATTGAGACTTTTTTCTTTTACTATGCATGTTTTGAAAACTATCTCTTATCTCTTATGGTATTATTTAATTATCATATAATCTTTTTTATTTTATTAGATTTTCATCTAATTTTTATTTAAAATGATAGATTATTACATTTTTAAAATTTTAATATTATTTTGAATTTATGATTGGACAAAAAGTAACGAAATATAACATAAAGAATTATATGGTGGTTAAACAATAGTACATATAAATAATAGTGATCGTATTATTAAGATTAAAAGAATTAAAATGAAGAGAAGATCAAACAACACAGTTGAGGGTAATGAACCCTTAACTTTATAATATAATTAATTCATAAATATAATAAAAATTAAGTTTTAATCATACCTTATTATGATTTTTTTGTAAAATTAATTTTTAAAATAAATAATAACAAATCAACATAACTGAACAAGTATTCAACTTTTAACAAAAATCATATGAACATGTTAAGATAATTTTACAAGTGATGAAAAGAGAGATATAACAAGAATGTTAGTTCTTTTAAAACTTATACTTATTTATGATAAGGTTTAAAATTTTTATAATGTAATTGAAACATATTTTATTGTAATTAATATTTTATTAGAATTATAATTAATTATTAAATATCTTATATTCGATCTTAAAAATTTTCAAGCTTTATAATCGAGTCCAACCTGGTTAAATTATATTTTTCTTGATTTAGTTTTTTTTTTTATGTATGATCCATTAAGTTCTTAAGGATATTACAATAGCTATAAATTTACAGTAGTAAATAATATTTAGGATTATACAAATTAAAATTCTTTATTTATCTTTAATTATCTAATTAGAAAATTTATGCTCATAAGTCAAGATTGACTTTTATAAACACATTAGAACTAAAGTAATTTTGAATAACTATTTTGTATATGATTTATTTGTAATAATTCAATCAGTTCACTATATAATATTTTAATTCGATATACAATGTGAATTTAATATTCACTTTATTTAAGTTATCTTAGTTCTAAAATATTAGTGATAACTTTTTCAATGACATTTTGATAGTTATTTTTAAAATATCATGTACTTTAGTCAAAGATTTCTCAAATTAATAATAATCGAAAATGATGGAACATTCTTCCTAATATTCTAAGATGATGAATTATATATTGATTAATTAATATTATATATATACCATGTCTAGTTGTTACTAATCGAGTTGCCTTTAATAAGGATAGGCCTAAGTGGTATCAAACTATAATACTCATATATGAAATATTTTAGAGATCTTAATTCAAAGGATGTGAGATAATTTGGTTATCTCAAATCAAAGAATCACCTATATAATAATCATAAAGAACTTTTTAATAGACACATAAGTAATATTTCATATAAAATTCTCATGTCAAGTCAGTTCCTTAAAATTATTCTTTAACAAGCACAATATATTTGTTTAAGTATCTCTATACTTTAGTCTATAAATCTGACTTCTTTCTTTATAAAGAAAAAATATAATATGTGTTTACTGAATCTTTCTACAAGCGTACAAAGTTGATTATCAGTAAGTCACAAAACTAGAGTATTTGAGGGTATCAATCATACGTGGACGATAATGCTATACTTATCAATCGTAGCTAAATAGTAAAATCAAATAAATAAAAGTTTAGAAAAAGTAATATAAACTACTAAACTAAAGAAAACAATAATATTAACTAATGAAGAGAAATCAAGGTAACAAATGCTAGGATTTTATGGTTCATTTATATAGAATTTTAATTATCATATAATATTTATTATCCCAATTGAAAGAACAATTAACCTAATGTGTCTATGCCATCTCTTGAGGCAATATATTCAACTACACAATTATGACCTCTTAATGTGCAATTTAACCTAATCAAACTCATTAAGTATTGTTAATCTATTTAGTTATTACAATAGTCTTAAAAATCCTTTTCCTCTATATCTAAGGTGTCTATTTTCCTATTGCGATCATATGTCAAATCCTAGTTCTTTATACAATCGCTAAGATTGAGTCTATGTTGATTAGGCATAAATCTAATAATTAAGTTCAAAGAAAAGAAATTTAACCAAACAATAAAAACTTATATATTAATAATTTAGACATTCATATAAACTATATTATGAACCTTAAATAGGGATTTATCTACTAAACATCATGAAAATAAAATTTAAACAAAATCATCTTAACATAGAAGAAAGAAGAGAAAGAAAGAACTAGAAGAGTTATCACGATTCTCCTCAAATCTTACTCTAAATCTCCCCTTTGTACAAAAAATCCCCTAAAACTATAAATGACAAAAGAGGTTATCATTAGTCTACAAAGTCCCTTTTCAAGAACCCTATCAGATTATTTATAAGCTAAGGTTACATATGATTAAAATTGTAATGCTGCTCATCCTGAACTCTAAATCACGAGTCCATCGCCTATTACACTTCTAGATGTCGATTAACTTTTGAAACTTCATGAGTGAAAATAAGATGAGTTTGGCACTGATACCACTTTACTTTAGCATCGATTTACTTCTGGATGAACAACTTGACTAAGACAAGTCCAAAATGACTTGTGTTTTGGAATAATGTTGCTTAGTTCTCCACTTTTCTTAAGTTTTTAACATTAACTTGAATTGAACTATAACGTCTTCTACCAAGTTGTTCTCCAACTTGTTAGCCTCTTATTAACCCCAATATCTCCTTTGTCAGACAATTATAGAGAATAATGCACTTAAATATGATTTTTATATTAAATAATCACCTACAAGTCAATGAATCAAACATAAGATAATATCATATAATTTCACATAAAATATGATATAAAGATACTAAATTACAATTAATTTAACTCTTATGATTGTCATAATTATGATCTTATGAAAATTTTATTTATGAATCATATTTATCATGTAAAATTTATCTTATAAGTGACTTAATTAAACCAATAAGTATAAAATAAAATGTTTTTAATCAATAGATAACTTATATCAAATATCATAACCTTTATGAGTTTTATTGAAAATTTCTCAACCTTCATTTTTAAAGATGAAATAGCAACACTTTTGAGAATCTATAAACATATATTCCAAAATTGATAACATTACTAACTTGAATTAATGTAGTTGATCTATCACAAACTCTTTAAAACTCCATCTTACTCCTGTTGCTTATCTTGAGAACTATTCTCCTTATAAGTATTCATGAAACAGTTTTTTTGTTCAATGAATTTTATGTAATTGTATTTAAACTTTTATTATCCAATTTAGTTCTAAACTTATTGGATAATATATGCTTCATATAACGCATCTTTAAATCTTTCAATCTTATTAATCAATCTAAGAAGAAGTAAATATTGAGTGAAACATGATATTTCATATTATAAAATTTCTCTATTTACAAATCCATATTGTTACAAAATTCATAATGAAGATAATTACTATAGAATCCTACTCCCTGTTGATAACCAAGAAGGTTTATTATAAAATGACCACTTTAATCTTATTGAAATGCTTTGACATTCTTAATGTTTAGACTCTACTTATGTCTTAATATTTTGAACTTTTTAAAAATAATATATTGATGTTTTCTTTTAATACATATGACAACAAAATATAAATTTGTTAATAAATTTAATAAAAGCAAGTATTTATACTCAAGCACATTTTTTTGTATAATCTTGGATCAACTATTTTCACTCAACAAACTATTTCTTATCATGTCGTACTCATCATGGTAATGTTGAATCCAAATTTAATATCTTATGCTCAAGACTATTAATAAGAAATATATCTTATCTCTATCATATTTCATATTGGAAAACAAAAATACATACAATTATCTTCTTCTAATGACGCTTATCATAGCAAATATCTTCAATTATTATCTTTATTTATGCTTTTATTAGGCTAAACAAAGTGGGATATTTCACCTCATGATACTTTACCTATTAGGTCTATTATATGCAACTATTTGCAATATGCTATCATGATGCTAATATCCATTATCCTAAAATTTATGAGATACTAATCATTTTTAAAATTTTATTACATTGTTTCATACATATGAAATTAATGAATTTCTTAAACTTCACTACCAAAATCTTCAGTCTGGATTAATAATAAGATTGAATAGTGAACATGAAAGTTTTTTTATTTTCTAAAAAAGTTCCTTTTGTCTTTGATAACTATTTTCAAACTAACTTATGTCTAAAAAATTTGGTTTGCTAAAGTTTAACATTAGTAAAGTAATTAATTACTCAAAAGAATATAAAAGTATGGAAATTAAGTAATTGGTTATATGTCATGATAACTAAGTACAATATAACATTAATCATTCAATATAATAGTCCTAATTATTTTCTATAAAGATTAATTTCCTAGTGAGTTAGGTATTTACTTAAATTTAGTTAATTTTTATTTCTCTCCATAAACCAATGATATGCTTATATTTTGCTTGTTATTTGGCATTCCTTTAGCATTTTATATGGATTTTATAATATTTTTTATATTTAATTCATTGTCTTATAGGTGATGACTTAAGGATAAAACTCTATAGGTATCCAATAGAGGAGATATTGGATCATTTGGAATAAAAGAAGTTGGACCATAACTTTATAGAAGTGGAGGTCAACTTTGGCTTGATGATGTCAGAGGAAGAGAAGTGGGAGAAAAAATGCATAACACGTGCCAAACTTGCTAGTAAGACACGCACTTGTCTTTTGTAAAGTTTAAAGGTTAGGACACAAAATGGAAGCAAAATCGTAGTGGTGTATGGAAACGACACCTAACTCGTTATGATTTTATGTAAAGAAGTTACATAATAAAATTAGTGCCAGTTACAACTTGGTGTCAAGTGTGGTTTGCACACTAATTTGTGATGCATAAAAGTTCTATAACAAAATTAATGTTAGTGTTAATACTGGTTTTGTAGCACCCCACTCTTATAGTGCATATTCCCAAACATACCGATAGTATTCAAAAACATACTTTATGAGAGTGGCATGCTAGAACAGTCAAATAATCATACTCATTGCAATTTTGTCACGCCTCACATGCATATTTAGGAAACCAATAAATCTTTTTTGACCCAATTTATTAAAAATCAGTCAGAAATGTTACAAACAGTTAACACATCATCATATATTTTAGTAATCATCTGGGCCCAATACAAAACACTCCCAGTGATACAGTCATTACACTTTTCAATTAGTATAAATGTTGTACAATAATTATGGAATATAATTTTTTTTAAAAAATACAAAGAAAGACTATAGACATATGTAGGTACAACTGATTCTGACCTCTAACTCTTATTTGTATGCAGTGGTTATACTCTAGTTGGTCTAACGGGGTAACTCCTTTAAGCCTGAAAAATAATGTTGCAATTTTGAGGTGAGTTTTGTGAACTCAGTGAGCAGACCATTCTCGATAGTTCACTCATATCACATAACATGCACAATTCATGTAATCACATAATTCACATCATTTCACTAATAATCATATAGCATCACATATCACTTTGATCACTTATTTCACATTTCACATTCAGAGCAATCAAACAATTCATTTTGATCATTTGAAACATACATATCAATTTTATATGCAATGCTTATGAGACTCACTTCCAATTGTTATTATTGTGATTAAGTACCTATAATTGTCCTGTATTCATTGTAGATACCGGGCTCATTAATAACTGTCCCTTATCCATTGAGGATACAGGGTTTATTTTACATAGTAAGCCAGAGACTCTTACCACATTCTGAGCTTTAAGCTCTTTTATACTTTCTGAGCTTTAAGCTATTTTTCTATGGCTACTCTGGTCAAAACAACCTTTGTGTTATCATGCATTCATGTAATGAAATGCATCACTTTCATATATATTCAATCAATCACTTGCATTCAATTTCAAATTTACATTCATATTTTCATCAAATCGATGTTCGACATTTAACAAAAATGTTGAGAATCACTTATTTCATTCACATTCACATTCAATGAAGCACTTCCTATGTTCTCACATTTGTCAAACTTCTCAGAGTATTAATGTCTAGAATTGTCTCAATCACATTCACATTTAGTAGTAATTCAATATAAAAATTTAAAATAGAATAAACAATGAAAGTGAGACCATCTAAGTCGACTCACAGTATGCTCCAGATTAGCATTTGCTTCCTTAATCTGGAAACGTCTAGATGCGGACATTTTATCCTATATATCAAAATTATGCAATACACATATTGCACACACATTATTAATTGCATAATCACATAAATATTTAATTGTACACATATGTATAGGTGTAACATATAATGCATGCTCAATTTGACTATTCTAGGTATGTTTCCTTAATCATGTCTCTTGATCATTCAAACCTTATCATTTGTATGTGTCTAGCTTATTCTTAAGTTTACACCTCAAGAACACTTGGTCATTCTAATATCATAATTCAATTACTCATTATTTCTTTTCTAGCATTATACGCTCTCGTAATATCCAATTCTCATTCACCTTTACTTAATAAAAATTAATTATCTCCTTACAATCATATTAGCATTTCTAAGAACACTCTATCATTAACAACTTATAACTTCCGAATTGAGATACATTCATATAACATATCTTGCGAAACTTGATCTTCCTAAGTTCATCAATCAACCATTCATCAATCCTTTCCTAGAGAATTCAGATGACAATGAAATTTTTTGGAGAGGAAGGACAATGTGTTAGGAGCTTGTGGTTCAAATCTTAAGTCAATCGGAGGTCCGAAGAAGGAGTTATGGTCAAAAGAGTGAAGGATGTTGAAAGTTGTCAAACAACAATGCACCTTCACCGTCACAATCGTGCTTGTGAATAGTCATGCAACCACTTGACTATCCCTCAATGTCACAATAATGCTTGTACATGATCATACAACCCTCTGATGTTCCTCTCTATCATGATTGTGCTTGTGCATGACCGTGCACTACCTAATAATTCCATTATTTAAGCATCATTCTAGCTTTTCTCCAAAACTAATTTTTAGGTAAATTTTTTTCATGGCCATTTTGACAAGGAAAATGAAGTATTTAGGCAATACATTCTTCTAAATAATTGTTATTTTGTCTTAAGTTTCTAATGACACCAAGTTCATACGGTTTGGTTTAGTATTCTGGAAGTTATACCTAAAATACTACAGACTGTTCCCAAACTGCGACAACACACTATACTTAACTTCAAACCAAAATTTGAAACTCTTAGAGACAGAATTAAAATTTGATTCCTTCATAAAAAATATGGCTATTTGTCTCTAGTTTAATCTAAACTTAAAATAATCCCATTTGAATGTCTACAGATCAAGATATGGCTAAAATATAGATGCATGTTTCGTGAAAATACTCCATCTAACATATTCTAGCCATTCTCTTTCAATTTTTCCAGATTCTTAACTCCTACATGTTACATCTAACACATCTTATGAATAGATCATCAACTTTGCATAATATACTCTTTACTATCACCTTAATTTCAATGTAAAATCATCCATACTAAAACTCATAAACTGTTACTTATCATTTACACAAAATAGAACATCAATGTGTTCATACATTCATTAAATTTCTGCACACATTCTACTCCACTATCATGATCATTTCACCTTCAAAATATCATCATATATGTTTATATTTACACAACCCATAAAGATTAATTTGCTTTATGTACAGTATTCTAGAGTTCTAACCCTTAGCATAGGAAAACGGGATGTTACGGGTTTGACATTGGTTCCTATGCATAACTTAAATGGACATGTTATTTCTCAAGTTTAAGTAGCTTAAGACTCTAATTTTGTAACCTTAATTATACATACTTATATTAGGTTTAACTTATGGGTCTTTAGGGAAGGTGTTTGGCAACCAAATTGTTTTTGTTTTTGTAGTTTTAGTTATTCTTAGCGTTAAAAAAGGAATAGGAACAAGATTGGAGAAACCAATGAAAAATTCTCTTTTTTCTTCTACTCTTTTTTTTTTAATTTTTAGATTTATTTGTTTAAATTTTGTTTTCAATATGTTTAATGACTAGAAATTGTAGTTAGGGTCAAGGATGTGGCTTATACCTGATGTTTCAATCATGCATACATGATTTAATTATTTAATTAATTATTTTATTCTCTTTGTTTTTAATTGTTGAGTTTATGTTTAGTTATCAGAAATTCAATTTTAAGGATTGTATAAAGGGCCAAAAGGTGAAATATAATATGGCATTAGGAGAATAAACACCTAAGCATTAGAAAATAAAAGTATCCTACACTTCAGTGATAAGTAAATAGAATGACTATGCTTAATAAATTTGATTAGGATGAATCACATATCAAAAGGTAAAATTTACCAATATGCATGTATGCCTTAAAAAAGGAAATAAATATCTTAGGTTAATTGTTATTTCAACCAAAATAATTAAACTTGTATAATAATTGAAATTCCTTATAAACGAACTTCGAAGCCCTAACATTTGAGTTATTGATTTCCCTCGTCTAGTTTATTTGCACGATTTTAGTTAGTTTAGTGAATTATTATCTTTAATCAAGTATGAACGTTAGTTTCAAACTCAGTTGACACCATAACTCAAGGTCCTATTTATATAATAACTACTAAAGAAGTCAAGGAGATTTTCCAAACTTTGGTAAGCAATTTATTAACCAAAGTGGTAAGGAGAAAGTCAAAGGCCTCCCTTTACAAGGTGCAAACATATTTGGACTTGGAAACATATGTAGTTGATCTCTCAAATAATGTGAAGATGATGTTGAATTAAGATATGGATAAGAAAAAAATGTGCTCCTAATGTGGAATATATGGGCATCCATCCTATACATGTAAGAATATTGAGCCAACCTTGAATTATAATGAGGAAGTAAACTACATGGTTATTTATGAAGGAAGATAAGAAAGGAGAAATGATCCCTTCTCCAACATATATAATCCAAAGTAAAGGAATCACTTAAATTTTTTATAGAAGGAGCATAGAGCTATAGTGGGCAAACATATAGGTACAGCTAGGTTCAAAAATAGACCTTCGCTTCAATGACCATCACCACTATAGGGCAATATTATGAATTAGATGCTCAAATAGTTCACATATGTCATAGATAAATATTGGAAAATTGGACAAATTAGGCAAAATCGAAAAGTGGTGCAATCTAATTCTTCTTTGATTTATAACTTAAATTACAAGTAAGCTAGTTGGCTAAGGAGATGAGCAAAAAAGGTTAAGAAAATCTTTTGAGTAACACTAAGTTGAACCCTAAATAATAGGTGTTAGCCATTATACTTAAGGGTGGCATAACATTTAATTCTAATGTTTATAGAGAGAAGGAAGTGAAGAAGGTGGAAAAAGATGAGAAAAAGAACAAAGAGGATATGGGCAATAATATAAGCAATTATGGTTCCATCTTTACTTAGTGTCAGCTAAGAGAAAAAGCATAAATCCTATACGAAGCCATATGTGTCACTAATTCAATACCTTTAAAGGCTTAAGAAGAAGGCTAATGAAGATACAAGAAAATTTAGGATGTCTTCAAGAAACTAAACATCAATATACCCTTCATAGAACCATTAGATTAGATGCTTTTATATGTGAAGTTTTGAAGAATATAACCTTTAACAAGAACAAATTAGGGGAGTATGTTATGAAACACTTAATCAAAGAGTGTAATGCCACATTAAACAATAAAGTGAAGTGAATAACACGTTATTATAGTGCTTATTGTACGATATATGAATGCACAAGAAGGGGGGGGGGTTGAATTGTGTATTCCCCTTTTTGAAAAATTCTTTTAAAATGAAAACGTTTTGTTAAAACAAAGTTCTTTTCACAGAAACTACTGTAAATCAAAGTTAATCGAATTCTCGGAAACTTGTTTGAAATCTAAGTAAAAATCAAAACTTTGATCAATGAGAGATGAGAGTAGAGAGAAGTAGACACAGTAATTTTTATACTGGTTCACCCCAAACTGTGGGCTACGTCCAGTCCTCAGAAGTCTTTTTGAGATTTCACTATCTCTCAACAGTTTTACAAGTATTCTTTCTGAGCCTCTTCAGGTCTCT
>JANVCQ010000231.1:14740979-14759932 GCA_025531925.1 Erythroxylum plowmanianum
GGTGTCTGCTGTTGTTCCTGCTGAGACTGTAAAATTTGACGAATCAATAGATCAGCCGCTTCCTCGATCTGTTTTCGAGTGAGGGAGGTTTGTTGTGGTGCAGGATGATTTGCATCTAGAGGGTGCTGGAAATTTGGATGCGTATTGATCTCAGCATTGTCCTCCAGGGCTACGTTCTGTTCTTCTTGATCTAGGTTCTGAGTTTGTGGTTGATCATTCGGGTGCAAAGATTATGTGCGAGAATGATGATGTGTTAACGGGAGGGTGGCAGGTAATTGCAAACCCATCCGCTGTATCGCAAGTGTCACAACGGTGGCTATATCAGGGTTGGCTGCTGCCGCCTGACTGATCTGAGTGTTTCTTGACGTGGTGCCCTAATGTCGGGCCCCACGGTGGGCGCCAACTGGTTCTGCCTGATTCTGGTGAGGCGGGATGCTACTGTCTGGATCCATGAGATTGGTTGTCTTTAGCAAGAGAATACTTGCAAAATAGCATAAGGCACGCCGGGGATTGATAGCCGGCAGGCCCCTCCGACGCTCAAGTTAGTCTTTTTGGTGAGGGCTTTGGCAGCTAGTGAATAAAGAATAATTAAGGTTCTAATCTCGTACCTGTATCGTGGCAAAGTAGTACCTTATATATGGAATATATGCTAGGTTTAGGTCTTTACGTATGCATGGGAGGTTTCCACCTGCGAATGGGCCGTAGATATGTGGACCTGGGCCTGGGCCTAACACAGCCGACCTAACCAGTGGATATTTTTATTTTTCTTATTCTCTTTCCTTGATTAGCCTACTTAACCTTTTGTCCCTATCATAACCCTATTTGAAGTCCTTTTAATTTTTATTTGGACATATCTACTTAAGTAGTAGAGATTAAATGATTTTCAAGCTTATGGTAAATTCACTTTCATAAGAGATGAAGAGATTACCTCACTTAAACTTCAAATACTTATGTGATTAAGTGATATCTTGTGAGGACATATCTAATTGAAGTTTGTGAACTTGTGAAGGAGGTAGAATAATGTTTACTTGTTTTTTATATTATGATTTATATGAGAAATATTATGTATTTAAGTTTTGCAATTCAATATTTATGGGTAGCATTTAAGTAAACTCTTATGAGACTATAACTCACCTACTAAGGACACCTAGGCATTTAAAGGCTTATAACATATGCTAAATGTTACCATATACCTATAAATGTAGAAGTATATTTATTTAGTTAGTTAAGTCTAGGCTAGTAGTTAATATTAGTTTGTTGTTAACTGCTTGAGGGCAAGCAATGAGTTAAGCATAGGATAATATGATAGGTATATATCTTACATATTATGCAGGGTTGAATTATGTAGTAGTTGACACAATTATAGCGTATTATATATGAATTTTATAATATTTTTATATATTTAGTTCATTGTGTTGTAGGTGATGATCTTGAGGGGAAATCAAGAATTTAACTTAACTTTTTTCATAGTTTTCTAATCTAGAAGATGTTAGAGTTATTTGAAAGATAAGAAGATGGATAACAACTTTATAGAATACATCAATGTTTAACTCTAACTTAAAGATGTCAAAAAGTGGAGAAGTTGGTATAAAAAGCTACAACAAGCATTAGACTTGCCAATAACATATGCTCCTATCTTTTACGAAGTTTAGAATGGTATATAAAACCAATGCCAAACACATCATATTATTACACAAGAAAGTTACAAAACAAAATAAGTACCAATTATAACTTGGTATCATGCATCAATTACACACAACTTTGTGATACATAAAAGTTCCAAAACAAAATTAATGCCAGTGTTGCTACTAATTTGGTGTTAGTTCTTATGTCCAATTTACAGAGATGTATTTTTTTTTTCTCAACTTCAAGTAGCATATAATTCTATCTTTTAAATCTAACTATAAATAATTGTATTAGGTTAATTTTAACATTGATGAAGAATTTGAAGCAAGATTGGAGGAGCTAATGGCAATGTCTCTTTAACTTTTCTTTTACTCTTTTTTATATATTGAGATTTAATTGCTTGATTTTTATTTTCGGTATGTTTAGTGACTAGAAACCTAATTAGCATTAAGAATGTAGCTTGTGCATGATCTTTTAATTATGAATACATGATATGATTATTAATTGATTGAATTTATTCTCTCTTATTCTTAACTGTTCAATTTGTGTATGACCATTATTAATTAAATCACAAGAATTGTATGAAGGATTGAGAGGTGAAATATATTATGTGTATTAAGAGAATAAACTCTTTAGCACTAGAGAATGAAAATATCTAAGACTTCAGTGATAATCAAATAAATTAATTATTCTTAATGAATTTAATTAGGTTGAATTACATATTAAGAGGTAGTAGTTGCCTAATTGGATATACTTGTGTACCCTGAGAGAGGGGATAGATACTTTATATTAATTGTTTTTTCAAACTAGATAATCGAATTTATATGATAATTGGAATTTTAGACTAATGAACTTTGAAAACCTAACATTTAAGTTATTGATAACCTTTATCTAGTTTATTTGCATTGTTTTAGTTAGTTTAGGGAATCACTTATCTATTATTAAATATGGTCTTTAATTTTATCATTTAACTAGGATTAACAATTAAAGGCACATAGGCTTTTGTGGGATCGATGCTCTGAAATTACTTCAATTTTATAAACTTACTACAATTAACTTTAAGCATTTGCAATTTCGATAGATCAAAAGTTAACGTATCTAATGCATAAGACTCCCTGCTTTGTTGAGTTTAGGGAAGGTTATAATGTACGTAGCCTTCCCTTTATATTTTTACAAAGTGGTTATTTCCGTGACTTGAACTTGTGACCTTATAGTCACAAAGGAACAACAATTTTGATAAATCAACTACCTAAATTTAAATTAGGTAAGTAATATCATTATTAATCACATTTTATGTGATTCTTAGAGAGGTTTAGGTGACAATCTCTTTGTTAATAAATAACTTGTATGTTATTTCCAAATATGTCTCTAAATTTATGTGATAATAAGTTTATTAGTTAATTAAGACCTATAGTTACAAGATTAAATACATTCAAACTAAAATGATCTTAAATTTTCTCAATAAATTTAACAATAACTATAAATTTAGTTTATTCTTATGACAACGAAAGGTAACAATATGAACTATGAATAATTAAATTTTTTTATAAAAAACATAATGTGTGATAATCTTTTTGTTATATTTATTTCTAGCTTGATGCAATAATAATTATGAACTATACATAAATATAATATAAATCTCATAATTATTATCTGATTATAATTTTATTTGTAAAATATGTTTATCTAATAGATTTTATCTTATAATTTAGTTAAATAAACAAACAAATATAAAATAAAAATATTTTAATTAAATATGTTACAAATACATAACCAATCGATTACTAATCCAAGTTCTATAGCTTACTCAACACTTACTAAAAAGCATGAAATTTAATATGACTTTAATTTTTAGTTTTTCCTTTTAACTATTTCGATATTAAAAATATGGGCAGCAATTGCGTTCATAATATTACCATTAAGGGACGTTACTATTCATAATATCACCCGTAATTATTATAATAATCTGCAATGTAATATAAATTTTAAGATCGTAATTATAGTTTAGAGAAAACCAGTTAGGTCAATAATTAAC
The DNA here is from genome assembly GCA_025531925.1 of Erythroxylum plowmanianum. NCBI lineage: Eukaryota > Viridiplantae > Streptophyta > Magnoliopsida > Malpighiales > Erythroxylaceae > Erythroxylum > Erythroxylum plowmanianum. The sequence goes on from JANVCQ010000231.1 coordinate 14,744,641, forward strand.
TTAATAGTTAATTTAATTATTAATAGACGTAATTACATAATCTGATAAAAAGCTTTATTTTTCTTTAAATAATATTGACTAGAAATCTATAATGTGGCCAATCAAATAGAGATATCCAATAGTTGCTAACAATTAGAATTCTTTTTTCTTAAAAACCAACTAAAATAACTGACTTGCCTTATCCACTCCATTTACGGGCCACCACCACTCGAAGACAGATAACCATTACTTTGACGGTTTGGACCAAACAGGTGGCCGTCGCCTACTGTTTGCTTTCATACTTAGAATGCACAAATTTTTATGTCTATATTTATATATATATATACACATGCATATCCATTTGTGTACCAAATCTACTGTTCTTCCGAATTCCCAGAATTTTTTTCTCTTTCCCTTTCCTCTCTCTTTCGTTTCCACGAGCTCTAACTCAACCCTTAAGCTGGCGGAGGAAGTGGTGGCGGTGGTGGTCGAGTACGAGGAGCTGGGCCTCTGATGTCGACGACTATTTCCATTCACAGACCTCAATTCCTTAAGTTTGCCCATTTGGATAATGGGTTCCGATACCGTCGTAAATTCCAGAAAACCGCCGGTTGTTGGGCAATGTAAAATAGACTCCTATTTCAACTTATGTTTGCGTTTTGCTTCATCACAGGAAACAAAGATTTGATCTTTTGGTTTTCATTTTTGAACAACGTTTGGCAGGAGCATGGATTCGTCCCAGACAAGGAAAAGGGAAGAGCTTTCGATACAGTTGACGTCAAGACCAGCGCAATCTAGTCCTCAGATAGAGTCTCCGAGATTGCCTGATCTCCAATTTAATCGTCTTCAGGTACCAGAAAAGGAGCTGGTTCATGAGAACAAGTTGGAATTTGGGCACTTTGTGGCAAGAGAAGCTGTGGTGGATGAAGAGTTTTGGGTAGGTAATTGATCATTGGAATTTAATTTGGTCCATTTGGCTTCTTTGTATGAATTGTTCTATATGGGTTTTTTGTTGACTTCGTTGTTTCTTCATTTTATGTTTTGTTGTTTGTTATGATGTGAGGCATCTGAGGATTGGTGGGTCGTGGAAACTTTGAATTTTGTTTAATTGGGTTTTTGGTATTCTATGTCCTGTTGTCTTTCTTTCATCCCAATGCAGCATGACAAAGGAAGAGATTTTCTTTTCCTTTTCTGTCGTTTCTAGTGATTCTGTCATTTAGTGTCATTTTTTGTGTGTGTATGTGCATAATTTTGTGGTTTTGGATACTTTCTCATTTTTGTTGTAGACAGCGGCCTGGCTGAGAGCTGAAAGTAACTGGGAAGATCTAACTCATGACAGGTCCGTCTTTTTTTTTTTTTTTTGGCCAAAAACATTAAAAAAGATCTATCAAGTTTAAAACCTGACTTAAACTGATGGACCAGAAAGGATCATGTTTACACCGGTGAATGATTTGAAACGTAGTGATGATATATGTACTTCCTTATTCGCCTATGAATTTACTCTGAGCTTTGTTGGGAATATTGTTATTTTGTCTTATGAAGAAACCCTGCCTATAAAAATGGGGTTTGGGAATTAGAATGTCTCTAAATGCATATGAGTGAAAGCCAAAAACTTTACTGATCTTACCTATCCCTGATTAACACAGATATGTTGATAACCACAAAAGGAAATTTGCTGATCAGGTAGGAGGCCACAAATGTTAATCTCATAGAGATGCTTATCTACTTTTATAATTGTTCAGTTATTGTTCTTCTTGTGCAGGAATTCCATGCCATAAAAAGGCGACAAACAGGTCAGCATGGTCAAAAATGCAGGTGCATTGTCACGGTATGGTCACTTTGCAAGATCTTAGATTAGTTATACTTTCCTCATTGGTCAAGATCTGAAAAAGGAAAAAGGTAGTAGAAATGTTTAACATTGTTTTAACTGAGAAATTGCTTCTCCCGTGGTGTCTCTCTGTGTATATATGTTGCTGCGATAGTTCATTAATGACTTGAATTCGTTATCAGGTCAGAAAGGAAGACAGAACCGTGAAACGCACAGTGCTTAAAAGTGTAGTGGGGACTCTTGATTTAAGCATCCGTTGCTTACTACATGGAGAGACCTTTCCTGGGGTATGATGGATGTGTTTTATTTTAGCATGCTTTAGTCAATCACTTAATCTATCTGACCTAATCATATAATGGTATTCAATTGATTCTTCTCACAGGAACGCGTGAAGGCTCCTCTCTTTTGCAGCATCAATAGTAAAGGTCCAAATAGATATGGTTATGTTGCAAACTTGTGTGTTGCTAAATCAGCACGTCGGCATGGAATTGCAACCAACATGCTAGATTTTGCTATTGAATCAGCCAAGTCTTCTGGTAGGTAGTTCATACCTTTTTTTCCCCCCAAGAATCACACGGACTAATTCAGGTTGTGAGCACTCACTGTAGATTTCACTTTAAACACACTTTTTGGGTGGCAGGGGTAGAGAATGTATACGTACACGTACATAAAAACAACAGACCTGCACAGCAACTGTATCAAAAAATGGGTTTTGAGGTAAGATTATTGCAGCTACTTTATTTGCTTGCAGATATCTTAAGGAAAGGCTGATGTGGGTTTTACATTCTACATCAGATTGTTGAAGTGGCAAACTCTCAACTGTTTGAAGATCAGACTTACTTACTGTGTCATATCGTGTGAAAATTTCCTAGTCCAATTTCTTCCTGGAAATGTAGAAAGCATTGTACAAAACCGTTGTAGTAAACTGTGAGATTAACAGGAACCGAAAGAGGCTCACAGCTCGTGAGTATAACGTTTAGCCATATTTGCTCATTGCAAGCCTTTGTTGTAAACATTATTTGCAGAAAACTTATATCCCAGAGATAGCTACAAATTTCTTGTTTCCCACAGATATTTATAGACTTTCTGATCTTGATTCTTCCCCGTGAAACATATTATGGAATGAACTTTTTGAGTTTCCTTTTGTTCGTGCATCTCGTTGAAATCTCATAAAGTCTCGGAATAAGATATTCTACGTCAGATTTTTTATAATTTGCAACTATGAGACTAATTGTCTGTTGAATACACGGCCTTTGCCTTCTAAATTCCCCATTAGAGGTGATTACCAATGCATGTTAGAAACATGACCTATGCCCTATATAAAAATTAGAAAAAAGGTTATAAAAAGGCCTGTTAAGTAATAGAGTCCCTGCAATATGGGTGTATCAAAAACCACAGCCAGTGATTCAACTTCTTTTAATTTAGAAATCAGTCATGTGTCACTGTAATAAAAATACGTGTCGTCCCTTAGCCTTTGTTTCACCTTGCAGGTGATCGAAAAATATTTCGGATTGTTGGTTGAATTAGGTTACAGAAACATGTACCAAAGAAGGTTGTACATGTTCACTTGTCGAAGCTGATTTTCAGATGTGATTCTAGTTATCGTCGTGGCCACCAATTTGCATCGCTCTCACTGTCGGATGAATGTTGCGATTTTAACACATGAATAAATGCTGCAAACAACTTTCCAGCCCTGTAGTCTATTTCTCCATGAATAATGGCATAAAAGTGCAGGAGTCTATGAGATACTTCTATACTTTTCCATATTCACTTGCACATTGAAAGGATGCGATTCACTATGATGACCTGAGAAAAACAAAAGCTAGACACTATCCAATACCCATATTCCCCGGTTTTTCCTAGTCTTGTAGCAAAATTCAACCACTACAAAATACAAATGTTTGAGCATCAAGTATCAAAATTCACCCACCAAAGCTCATTCGGAGACCATTCCTACAGCAACAAAGTTCCATTCAAACACAAGATGATGCCGTCTTGAACGCAACCGAAACTCTTAAAAAGTATGGTACTCTTAGATGTTTCAGCAATGGAGACAAATTCAAACCAATTATCTTTACTCTTGGATTTGAGTGACCATCTACAAAAGCATCTGTTATCTGCGGAACACAAACCTAAGATGTCAAGAATTTTCAATGTTTAAACATTATTCTTCTATCGAGAACTTATCATCAGCTTTAGGCATCATTGTTACAAGTTGTGAATGCTCATTAAATCATTATATTCTAGCTCGCATTTCTAACAATAGACATACCTGACTACATCCAAAAAGTTTAAGCACCCTCAATGATAAACAGTTATCCACAATTAAGCCCAGGGTCTCATCTGTCAAGTTCCGGCACCAAGATAAATCCAGATTTATTAAGTTCCTTGCACGGCTAGCAAGAGATAGTGCTGTATTATTCCCAACCTAGATTAGATTACAAATGTTAGAATGCTTAAAACTTCTTCAACAAGTTTAATTAAGAAATTGAATTCACCTAGCTCCAAGTCCATATCAGAAACCCTAAAGGCAAAGCAAAGGTCTAAAGATTGGCAACCAATATGGAGATTCATGCAAGGATGGGTTCGTGCAACATCCACCATTAACGAAAGTGGTTCATAATATTCGACGTGGAAAAAGAAAATTTTAGAACTAAAATTTCCCTTTTGGAAAGGTAAGGAGATAAATCGACAACCTTCACAACTTTATTGAATGCAAGTTCTGTCAGAAGCTCTCCGGAAGTTTCCAAGTATGCAGCAATAGCATCATCACTGTATGAGAGAGAGATGGATATGGTGAGAAACAAAGTAAAGAAGATAATGCGAAACAGGGCTAAAATAGACAAGCGAGAGAACTTTATGTGCTAAAACCATCCAGACAAGGGCCTGAAGCATTAAGATATTAGGATAATCAACAAATTCACATTTTTAAAATTACACATGTAAACGATAAGAAAGCATTAATTGAAATGCATTGCACATAACGCATAACTAAAACCCATTATAAACCTGAACGCATTGCGATAGAGTTTCAATCTTTGAAGTTGTGGACAACCATTGGCAAGGTACCCCAGAGAAGAATCAGTTAAATTCCGCAAATTGACGAGGTCAAGAGCGCGCAATCCAGGGCAGGATGCAGATATGACTTTCAGCGAAGAATCTGTCAAATTGCTGCATCAAATGGAAACATTTAGCAGAAATGAACGAGCATAAGTGCATTGGGCAAGTCTCTGGAATTGAAAACAGGACGAGCCTCCACAAAGGCCCAGTACAATGAACAGACATGTAATAATAAATAGTTTGAACTTTAAAGGGATTACATGCAATCAGTCAGAATAAGTTCTTTCATAATATGACCCCTGGCAGCAATCAATACCCTAACAAACTTATCAGAAGCATCTCCAATTCTAGCTAATGACAGTACTTCCAGACGTTCCAGCTTCTTCAGTGCTGGCAATATAGTCGGGGCATCAATCCGTGGGCAATCATCAAGGTACAGTTCCTTCAGAACTGACCTTAGTGAGTTTGCCAAAGTGTTAATGCTAGCAGACGTAAGAAGAAAGCATCCGCACAAGTTTAAAGATTGTAAAGCAGGGGCAGAAGAGATAAGTGATTGAAGCCCAGCATCTGAAAGTCGGGAACCAGTCAAGGATAACGTACTGAGCACAGGAAAGCTAAAAGGTGAACGGGCTAAGGTAGAACGCAGTGTATAATCTGTCATGCAGCTGGCACATAGATCAAGTTGCAGTACCTTCATAGAACAATAAATGTTAGTCTACAATTTCAGTCCTCTAAAATTTCAGGAAACTTGTTCATTCCAAGAACTCCATTTCAGGCATATGAGTAAGAAAACACTGCACGTACAACACAAAATTTAGCCATACAAAACCATACCATCAAATTACTAGTGTCACACCCAAGAAAGCATTTTGTAAACTTCTCCTCAGTCAACCACGAACAGTCTGCAATGCGTACTTCCGAAGGGGATCCACGGATAAGGAGATCCAAAAATCGACCGTCCATTCTCCGGGAATCACAGAGCAATAGGCAGAGTTGATGCCTCAATTCATCGGGGATATTTTCAAGTGAAGTGATAGCATCGGCATACTTGGCAAGATTTCCCAAGCAAAGTTCTACCAGTGAAGGAATAGATTCTTTGAACGACTTAGAACCCCGATTATTGTTTGGAGTCCACAATATAGGTACACCCTTTTTAGTTCTATCCCTGATGAACTTTATGGCAGCAGAGAAAGGATCTGATCTACCTTCAAGCTTGGGCTCCCCTTCAGTATGTGGCGTTCCACCATCGTTATTCTTCATTGGATCTTGATGACTATAATCAGCAGATGGCCTTGCTAAATCTCGAAATTGTTTCCTTCTATACCGATATTCCCAGCTGTCAGTATCAATATGCTTTCCACTCCATTTATTGTCAATGTTAATGGGGCTTGTCCGTACCTCCGGAATCTCTCGAGTGATGAGTGCAACATCCCCCTCTTCAAAGCTATTCCATTTCTGATCCTCTGAACTTTGTTGACTAGTTAGAACTTCTTCAACTTTCTTCCCTTTCTCTTCTCTACCACCAATATCGGGTTCAACTAAATTCTCCACAGATTCTGCTTCCACCGAACCACAGGCAAGCAATAGAAGTCCATTAATAGCGAGGAGAGTATCGGGAGAGTCCGGATCGGGGAGGACAGAGGATTTCCCCGGAGACGTCGACGGTTCGCGAGATCGGAGAACAACCATCGGTGATCGGAGAGAGAGAATAGAATTTTGGTATTTTGTGTCAAAACGTAGTTTACAGTTACACACTGCTTGGTGTTTCCCGCCATTGCTGTATGAGATTTGAGCTTCAGTTTTGTATGGATTGGGCCTTTCTAGATAGTAGTCCATTCCAAGGGCCGAATCCAAAAGAAACAAAACAAATTGCACTGAGATTTATAAGAAATGAGGTTGAGTAAAATATCATTTCTTGGTTTACTTATGCATAAAAGCTATTATCTATTACAACATTTAATCATGTAATATATATTAAAATACATCTTTTATTCCATTCGATCCATTACTTCATATAAGCTCTCACTTAAAAATTTATTAATGCCTTGTCTTTTCAGTTTTTATAAGTAAAAATATATGCTTACGATTGAATAATCCTAATTTAATCACCTTTTCAGGTCCAATTTAAACGATTAGAAAAATATTTTAAAGAGTTTTTAAATATTATAATTTTAAATAAAATATTAAATCCTTTGAATTTAGTTATTCAAATAATTTTTTAGGTTAACTTTATCATTTAACTTTTATTCGTTAGTTTGTTAAATAATTTAGACTATGTAATTTGTATATTATTAAATATGTTTTAAAATGTAAGACTTTTTTTTTCATAAAAACTGAAAAGGAATCATTTTTAACAAAAAATTATATGATTTTCAATTTTCAATTTTATTTTTATTTTATGTTTTTTTATATAAAAACAAAGGTATGTTTAACTGATAATGTCAATATATTACTGATAATAATTACATATTATATAAAATTTAAAGTTAAATTCTTTTAATTAGTTAAATTTATTTTAATATCTTATGTAATATTTATTAAATATTGAAATTTATGTATAAATTAATATTTATTTTGAATATATTTTAGTTATTAAATTAAATTATCTATATTAATAATTATTAAACTTAATAAAATTAATTTATTCATAAATTTTATTAATAATTTATTTCAATTAAATAAATATAATATAATATTAAATTATTCATAATTCTTATTAATTATTAATTTATTAAATAATTAAATAATATATATTTAGCTGATAATTTAAAATTATAAAAATAAAAAAGAAAATAAAACTATTTTTTGTGATTTTCATAAATTTTGAAAACTAGAAGAAACCAAAAACAAAAATAAAAAATAAAAACTCAAATAAAATTTTTTAACTAAATTTGAAAATAAAAATAGAAAACTAAAAATATGAATGAAATCAAACAGCTAATTAAAATCATAATCATTATATAATATGATATTACCTTTTTAGATCATTATGAGTTTGTATTGAATTTATTATATAATCATTATATAATAGGATATAGAGGTTGTTTGGAAACATCTGAATTGCAATATTGAATTAAATTCAGCTGTTTAAAAACTCAAAATTGGATGAGTTCAATTCATGCATGTAATTAGAACTCATCCCCTTTACAAATTGAATTAACTACTCCAAGCAACAGAATTGAATTCATGTATCTTACATGAATTGAACAAAGACATTAGAATTTCTCACCCATTTTTGCATGATAAATAATATTTATATATGATTAATAACCAGATTAATTTTTCTTTATTTTTATATTTGGAAATTGTAATTTTACATTAATTATGAAATTATTATTTTAAATTTAGAGAAATATGAGTTTTTTTTAAAATAAAGAATAAATCATGAAATCCTTTGATTAAATTGTATCAATTTATGTACTACATCTTCTTCAATTTTATAATAATAATTAAAAATTCATATTTTTTAGTCAAGGGCAAAAATATTATATGAAATAATTGAATTCATTTTTAATTGTGTTCTAAACAGTATAATTGAATTCAATTTTAATATTACTGAATTTGTTCCAAATGGTGTAAATTGAATTTAATTTAATTTTACTAATATAATTAAATCTAATTTGTTAATGAATTCAATTCGAAGCAAACAACCTGTAAATATGGTTCCAATTTCCAACTCTAACTTTAGGCTCCCAAATAAATCTTAATCGCCTTATCATGTTGTGTGCCACCTCATTGTCAGATATGTGCACATGTACACAACTCAACTCGGTGAAAATATGTGTATTTATCTGTGTTTCTTGTGCGATCAAATCTTAATAAAGCCAACTTATTATTTTAGTTAACTACTAATTGCATTATTTGGTAACTATCAACTTTTAAGGTTAGCCTTCTCAGCCCAAATCCTTTGCCATTTGTATTCCCTTCATCATTGCTCGAATCTCATCTATCAAGACTGAGCTTGTATGCCCTGCACTCTGAAAACTTCTTGTCATTACCCTCCCTTCATGGTAACAAATGATTTTAGTCAAGTGGGCCTCGCCATCTTTCTTTATCATGACATTATAATTAAATTTAAGTCTCTAGGTAATGAGGGCGCTTATAGAGTTATTAAACTATTTCAGGTACTTATGAAATGATCCTCAACGGGACATGATTCTCTGTTCAATATTATGGTGTCTTATTTTGTCCCGTAAATCTCGACCATTTATTTATGCGGGTCTCGCGTTTATTTATGTGGAATCTACGTAAAACTCATATAAATAAATGACTGAGATTCATGGGACATAATAAAACACCATAAAATTGGACAAAGGATCTGGACTCATCCTTGGGACAGGATCCTGTGTCTAATATTATGGTATCTTATTCTGTCCCATAAATTTCAGCCATTCATTCATGTGAATCCTACGTTTATTTATGTGGGACCCACGTGGAACCCATGTAAATAAATAGCTGAAATTCATGTGACAGAATAAGACACCATAAAATTGGACAGAAGATCCGAACTCATCCTCGACTACCTATGTAATTTCTTTTACTATGCTTTTTATCTACCCCACCAACACAAGAACTATTATATCTACATAGTTGAAGATCTATTGTCCACAATCGAATCAAATCATCTAAGCATACATTGCGATATAACAATCATATTCTTCCTCCCTATAATTTGCCCTTTCTTACATCCATTACAAGACTGGTTGGGCATTTCTTACACATTCTTATCGACACGCAAAATAGTGGCCATATTCCTCTATCTTTTAAACACTCCATTAAAGCACGATTAGTTGTTTTTCTGAACTTTTTGCATCTAAGTTAGTACTACTTCTTACACTCATCTCCTTATCAGTTTATGATTATCTGCCAAGCTCCTTAAACACGTAAATTTAAGAAAATTCTTAAATTTTGGCAACATATGTAACTTTAAATTTTTTCAATAACAAATCTCGTAGTTGGCTTAAAGGATCTTCTCCCCTATCAACATTCCTTTTGTGTTGTAACTAACTTAACCATGTTCACTTACGTTAAGAGTATAAGGTCAGAACCTTTAACAAAGTATTACGACATAAATGGATACTAATATTTAGGAAGTAATGTAAGAAAAATGTTTAATCTAATAACTCCCTATTCTAAGTTCTAGTCTCTTCATTTATAATAGCAATTTGTTATTAGCCTATGCATCAAGATCCAAACTCCGTGTCCCTTGCTTAGGTAACTAAATGCCTTTCCATACATTAACATTGTTGTCATCTCCCACTCTCCATAATAACCCTTCCTTAAAGACCCTCTTAGTTCTTAAATACTTTTTTTATATGTAACTTGGTTGGTAACCAATGTTAGCTTATCAGAACATACGCCTAATAAAATATTACTATTTAACATTCTCACAACCAAGGAGCTCTCATCATGTATAAGTACCTCTGCTTCCTTTAATAAGGCCTTTCTCGTTCCACTCAGCGAATATGTTGCTATCCCTTTCTTTGGCCCCAAATAAAATTTTCATCATTTGATCAGGGCTCTTATAAGTAGCACATAGTACCTTGAAACACATAATTTCATATATATAAATGGTGATTCAATTAATACAAATCTGTATTGATTGAATCACCATTTTGATAAAGGTATATGTGTATATGTATGTAAGTATGTAAGTATGTATATATGTATGTATGTATGTACGTACATACGTACGTACATACTTGTTGAATCACCATTTTGATAAAAGTTTTTCACCCATTCATATATAAAGCTTTCTTTTTCCATTCTTGAGTTTATTCCTCTTTTTTTTAAGGGTTCTAAACTACTCTTTCCTGGATCACCCTAATGATGTAGGCAATCATAATTATATTTTTATTGATAGAACTTTCTTAAAGCCCAAGATATTTAAGGTGTCCCTTCACATCTTGTCTCGTATTTGAGAAAAAATTTATCTTAGATTTTTAGTGCTCAATTTTTTCCCAAAGGCTTTCTTATATTTGTTTATGTAAGTTTTCTATATGTTACCATAGGCTTGGCTAAGAAGCAAGCCATAATCTGTAAATAAGATATGTGTGAAAATGGGAGTAAGAAAGTAGCTTTTGACCTCATCCCACCTCCTCCTTTGTGCTTCCTGCATCAAAGTTGTTAGACTCTCAAAGATGAATAGGAATAAATAGAGGAATAAAGGACCTGTCTATCTCAATCCTTTTTATAGCTAAAACCACTCTCTCAGGTGTCTTGTAATTAATTTATTAAACAATGTTGTCTGTAAACATTACATAATTGATTCCACTTATAACAAATAAATACCTATCTTTGACTTTTTTTTCTTTAGTAAATCCCAATCTGTGTAATTATATATCTTCTCCATATCCAACATTTAAAGCCATATCCATTTAGCCTTCTTTTATATTATTAGAAATTGGAACACCTAAAAGCCAATTGTCTGAGATTATTCTTCTAAGCATAAATGCACATTGCACTTTGTTAATGATCTTATCTAATATAGGCCCAAAGTATTTAGATGGTCATTGGCCTCTTTATTTTTGGAATTAACAATATAATGTTCATTTATGGATTATGGATCAGGCTTGCTATTAAAAACTTTTAACACCAGCTTGTATCTTCCTTCCCACTACTTGCATAGTTTTAACACTATTGGCATAACATCTAAACTTGAAACTTTTATAAGATGATTTTGATAAGGGCTACAAGAACCTTTATTATTATTATTGGCTTTGGGAGTAGTTAGATTATAACATATGCAACTTTAGGTCCACAAACTCCAAAATCTTCCTCTAGTTATTCAAACACTTGAGATTGGAATAAGTTATCAAAATAATTACGATTATTTTGGGTACCCATGCCTCGTCAAAATAAAGTCAGCCATTGTTATAAGGGATTTGTTAGATATGATTCATGGTTTGTACCTTACTTGCTCTTTCATTAAAAAGAATGGTCTTTTATCCCCATTTATTCCATTGCATCTAAATGGTTTTCTCCTTCTTTATTAGTCTATCTAATAACTTATTAGTTCTTTGTTCCTCCATCACTTTCCATATTGTTTTTGATTTTATGTAAGTTCATCAACCTATTTAGGTCATCTTTATATAATGGAATATTGATCCAAATGTATTCTAATTCCTGGCTTCCAAAACTTATGCACACTTTTTTAGTTTAAAGCCATATGCTCCATTTCCACTTGCATGTTATCCTAAATGGATTAAACCACATCTTATAAGTTTTCAATCAGTCATCCCAAATTTAAAAATGAAAGTACGCACTTTTTTCCCCTCCCATATGCTAAGCCTCTAATCCACATAACTTTAATAAAATTATGATCAGAGTAATGCATTTCCAAGTATGTTACACTAAAAGTAAGGAATAGATCATGAAACCCCTTATTGAATTAAACATGATTAAGTCAAATAGAGAGCTTCTTCCACCTTGTCTATTGTTGCACTATGCATACTTGAGTCTTTGTGCCTCGTATCATAGAGTTAATAATTATATATTGCCTTCTTAAATCCCATTAATTGTATCCATCAAGTATTGAGACCCCATTTCTTTTTCTTATATGATAATATATTGTCTTAAAAGATAATCTAAGGTTCTCTAAAATAACTTTGTAACAAATGCATTAACTCCTACATTCTCCATTTATCCCCTTGGTTAGGTCACTCAGACACTCTGCTCATCTACCATCTTATATGGTCACCTTGACATTTATCAATGTGGTGTGAGCTAAAGGAGGCTAGAGATAAATTCTCTAATCCTTTAAATATAAAGATAAAACTATTACTTTCCTCCTTTCCGCACTACAATCCACCTTTATTATAGAATCCATTAGTATCTTCATTTTATTTTTTCTAACTCTTGAGTCTTAAGTCTAGTTTTCACTAAAAAGAATATTATAAGACCTTAAAGCAAAACTAAATTGTTAAGGAATTAAATTGTTCAAAGTTTATCTAGTTCTTTGGTAGTTCTAACTAAGGGTGATCATTTTTCCCAATGAAGGTTGATATTATGTTTATGAAAGGATTTTAGCCTCTATTTTTTATTACACCAGTATGTTAGTCCTCCATTCTATCACCTTTATTCAACATATACTTCTTCCTTATTATGGTTTCTTCTACTAACTATACCTTATTATCATCTTGACCAAGGTTATATAGAGTGAGACTGGGTTGGGCAGAAATCCTTTTATAGGCGACTTAAAATTGACATAAAGTCTTATTAAATTTTACTTTATTCATCTGTATGCGAGCTTTATAGAGTTTTCGGAAAGTTAATTGGCTATAGTTCTCTCTTAAAGGCACTTCTAGTATGATCTTGAACAATTAAGGATTCTAAGCTTTGGATGGATAAGAAAAAAACTTAAAGTTGGCAAATGACAAATACGAGTCACACAGTTTGAAGAAAATTTACATAATTAGAAAATAATAGATTTGACACCTTATTTAGTTTGCTCAAAGAGATAAAGAGAGAGACAACATCTTCTACCAATGCCTTTCTTATGTTTTGAAAAAGAACTAAACCGTTGTGGTTTTAATGACAAGAAATCATATGACATAAACTAACAAACCTAAAGAGGTAACAACTACTAAATTAGGCTATTATAGCCATCCCTAAGATTATGATTTGGTATTCCTGCCTTGCCCTCATTTCTCATATTCATATATTTTTCACTAATCTTATCTTGATTGGTAAATCTTGGCTTATAAGTGACTTACATGTGCTATTGATCCTTTGTTTAGTTATTACTTTACTTTTTGGAGTCTTTTTCATTACCAATTCATCCTGCACTATCATATCTATCTCTTCAAAATTGATCCCTATAAATGCTCCATTAAACTACTCTTTTATCTTTTCCATTCTTTACTTGTCGTGCCCAACATCTTCAATCTTCTCCTCCTTATTCTTTCTTCCTTTTTGGATCATTCTTGTAGTTTTCATTCTTTTAAGATCCCTTCACCTTGTGATCTCTTTGCCTTCATGTTGCATATTGATAAATGATTAATTTACTATATTCAATTATTCATATACCAATTTTTAGTATATTTTGCTTGTTAACTAATAGTTTTTATAGTTTTTTGGTACTTATTTCATTTCAAGTGTGTTTGTAGGTGATAATTACCTTTATAGACTAAGAGAAGATGAACTTAGGTAAAATTATGGCATGAAATGGAAGAATTAGCACAATTTTTGATTTACATGGCTGTGTATAGTGATTGTGTAAGTCCCTGTAAATGTGTGGAGGTTTAATAACACAATTTTTGCTTGTGTGGCGTAATAAGCCAATGTATGTTGACATACACAGTCCTATATGTTGCCCATGTAAGTCTTTGTGATCATTTAAAGCCACAATTTGAGGCATTTTTGAAAATCCTAGCTTTTACTATAAAAGGATATTATCAAAGGCCACATCAAAGGAGGCAGATTAAAAGAGTTTTTAAAGTCGTAATGCACAAAGAGAAGAGGCTGTTCTGAATTAAGGATGACTAAAACGCGAAGATTATGCCACAAGATTCGATAGATGACATTCATCAATCCAAATTGCAAGAAGATTCATTATAGCCAAAAGGGGGATTTAAAATATGAATTCTTTTATTTCTATTTTTCTTCTAAATATTTGTTATTGGATTTGTTTTCTATGTTTAGGAACTAAATTGTTTAGTGCCTATGTGTGATGAACCTTAAGTTGTGATGATAATATGATATAATCTTTTATTTATTGTAGTTTTAATGGTTGATTTATTGTGATTCAATTATATGTTATATTCTTGAACTAATACATCTAGAATACTAGTCTAATATTTGATTTCATATAACTGAGATTGAGAAATTCTTTAGTGTGCATAGATCTACCATAATTGGAAATTGTTGCATGTAAACTTAAAGATAGGTCAACATAAATCTTTTGGATTAAGGTCAAACCTAATAGTGGAATTGACAAATCAACAATGCAATCTTAGGGGTTGAACTATAAATACATTTTAGTTAATCAATCAAGGGCTAGTTGTTAATAGACTTGAGAAATATATTAGCATAAGATAGGAATTTTTACCGTCTAATAATCAATAGTTTAATTGTATGATAAAGGGTTAGTATTAAGAATTCTTTGGGGGATTCATCACCTAGGTACTATTTATTTGATATTGACTTTTGTTAATATTGTCTTTATCTGAGTTCATTATTGTGTCAAATTTAGTCTAATTTGTTTTCTTTAATTTTCAAGTAAATTCACAATCTCATTTGATAGTTAGATAATAGAAAAAGGGTTAATACTTGTACTTACAATCCTCATGTGATTGACTTGTACTTCTCAGTGCTAACTACTGCTACACCGTGTACTTGTGGTTAAAACTTGAAGTGAATCACACGTTAATATATTGAACAATAATATGATCAAGATACACAAGAAGGGGGGGTTGAATTGTGAAA
>JANVCQ010000231.1:14760032-14774557 GCA_025531925.1 Erythroxylum plowmanianum
CAAATCAATACCAACAACACAACAATCCGAAAATAAATCACAACTTTAAAATGACAAAAATAGCTTAACCGTGACTTGGCGTCGATATCTCCATTGAATCGGTGTCAGAAACTAGCCTTCTATCTTCATTTTTATGCTCGAAAAATGAGTCATAGTTATCATGTAAAATGGCAGTCCAAGTTACCTTCCTCTACCTCCAATACTCACGTTGAAAAAAGTAAAAATGCCGAAGGAGGATGGCTCTAGCAGCTTCTTTCCTTTGCTCTTCGTTTCTTCCTCTGCATTTTTCTCCTCACGCCAACACTATTCCTCCCTCTAATTGTAGCTGTTGACAAGACAATTAAATTGCTCATGTTAAAACCCTTCTCCATTTGTGCATTTACTAACGCAGCACGCTGCGTTTAACGCAACATGCGCTGCGCAGCGTAACGCTGCAAACGCAGCGTGCTGTGTTGCTGCGTTTTCACGTAGCAACCCTGCATGAAACGCAGCGTGCTGCGTTGCTGACACAACAACACTGCGTGAAACGCAGCGCATAACCACTTGCCATTCTTATTTTTTTAAAATTAATTCATGCCTTTAATATGAAAAAGAAATGTGCTCCAATTTGCTTTAGAAAATCTTGTCTTTTTGGTCTCAAAAACATATAAATAAATCCAACCTAATAGTCAACACAAATGGAACACAAATTGAGCATTTTATCTTAAAAATAGGATTGAAATCACATGTAAATGCATAAGAAAATATAAGATAATTCAATCCTATCAAAAACCTAACCAATGATGTGTATATGACACATCCTGATGGTCTCATATCTATGAATAGAGAAAAGGTATTCAAGATTCAGAAATCCATTTATGGATTGAAGCAAGCATCCAGGAGTTGGAATATATGATTTGATGAGTCAATTAAAGAGTTTGGTTTCTCACAAACTCCAGATGAGTTATGTGTGTATAAGAAGATTAGTAGGAGTGCAATCATCTTCCTTGTACTGTATGTAAATGATATTTTGCTAATAGAAAACAATGTCTTAGCTTTTCAATCAGTCAAAATTTGGTTAGCTAAGAACTGCTCTATGAAAGACCTTAGAAAATAAACTTATATTTTGAGGGATAAAGATCTATAAAGATAGATCTAAAAGGTTGCTTGGTCTTTCTCAGTCTATATACATAGACAGGATGTTAATGAGGTTTATTATGGAGTAGTCCAAGAGAGTTTATCTTCCCATGGTGCATGGGATTACACTCTCTAAATCTATGTGTCTAAAGACATAAGAAGAGAGGAAGCACATCAGTTTGATTCCTTATGCTTTGGTTATAGGATCAATCATGTGTGCTATATTATGTACTATACCTGATGTATCCTATGCTCTAAATGTTATGAGTAGATACTAGTTGGACCTAATGAGGGTCATTGGGTGACTATTAAGAATATCCTTAAGTACTTGAAAAGAACTAAGGATGTATTCTTGCTATATAGAGAAGGTGATCTTGTGGTAAGTAGGTATACTAATGCTAGTTTCCAATATGATAGGAATGACTCCAAATCCTAGTCCAGATATGTATTCAAACTGAATAGTAGTGTAGTTAGTTGGAAAAGTTCTAAATAAGTGATGACTGTAGATTCGACGGCAAAGGAGGAGTACACTACAGCTTTAGAAGCGGAAAAAGACATCATGGAACTTGGTGTAGCTATGAGCATTGTTGACCTAGTGCAGTTGTATTTTGACAACGATGGGGCTATAATGAAAGCGAAGGAATCGAGGTCTCATCGAAAGTCTAAACGTGTACTCATGCACTACCATTTGATTAAAGAAATCATTAGTAGAAATGATGTCAAGATAGAGAGAGTTCCCACCCATTAGAATATAGTTGATCTGTTGACTAAGTTTATTTCTCAAAAGAATTTTTGTGTCACATGTATATGACTATGGTATTAGATATCAAGGTGAATACTTTAAGTGCAAGTGGGAGTTTGCTAAAGAAGTTCTCTAAAGGCAATCACCTTTAGCACTTATTAGAAAAAACATTTTATGATTAATAAAGGCATTTTTCATTATTTCGATGTTCATAATTTATGGATTTAATGTTGATCTTAAATTGATTTAATGAAGTCCTTGATACAAAACATAGCATGGACGAAATCATGATGAGATCATGATAATGAGATTCCTATCATGTGTAATTATGATAGTATCTAAACTTTCCTTAGTCATAGGATTAATGAGATGGAATATCATTAATCTAGATAGACTAGCACATGTTATACTCTTGGATTGGATCAAGCAGTAGATCTCATAAGTTTTAGACATGAGTTATTTAGAGTTAACATGTGGATGCTTATTAAGGGTAGTAAGTACATTGGATTGACCCACAATGAGACAATTATATGGATATTCTATTCTAGTGTCAATGATAGTCTCATCATAGCAATGGTGTAATCTTTGACTTGAGGTGCTCAAGGATATCTCAGATACTGATCATGTGCTTTGACTCCATTCATTGTTTCTTTTCAGGGGTTACTTATAGAGTGGTGATTGGGTAGAGCTTGAGGTATTCGGAGGTAATTGAGTAGCCAATAAAGGATTCACCACGCCAGATAAAAGGAGATGATATCTATGATCTCTTGTCAAGGTCATTAATCGGGAGTCCCTGGCTAAAGCATATATGTATTGTGAAGAGAGTCTTCAATGATATATAGAGTAATGAGATCCTTAAAACAAGATCGAATAACAATTGGTCTAGATGTGATGTAGTCAGTTTAGT
This sequence comes from Erythroxylum plowmanianum, assembly GCA_025531925.1. Lineage (NCBI taxonomy): Eukaryota > Viridiplantae > Streptophyta > Magnoliopsida > Malpighiales > Erythroxylaceae > Erythroxylum > Erythroxylum plowmanianum. Next base: position 14,762,798 of record JANVCQ010000231.1, read on the forward strand.
GGGAGTTGACACTTTGACCATACTTTGATCCAAGTGGGATATAGATCATGAAAGGACGAATTACATAGCAACATTGCTTATGGAAGGGTGCCTAGTCAAAACACTGACTTCTGGTCAATTAGGGATCATGATGTGTTACTAGATAACACTCTTAACTTACTTGAATTAAGTGTTAATTCAAGTGGCCAACATAACTGAGAACCTAATGGGTTACATACATATGACATTCGAAGGATGAGTAAAATGTTCTTGAATGGTGATTCAAGATATGAGAGAGTGTTTCGGGATTGTATCGCAACATGATTGTGATAGAAACGTTGGATGGAATGGATTAGAAATAAGTGTTATTGCTTGCCAATTTGGTTATTAACTTCCCATAACTTCCATTAATGCATGTTATTCATGACCATTGACTTCCTATAACTTTTCATTAGGATGGGGGTTATGGTAGGCAAAATGGTGCAGAAAATAGAGATGATTTTTATGCATCTTATGTAAGACACAAGAGAAAAAGGTTCTTTCTGGCACACACACACTCTTTTTCTCTCTAACTCTCACAAGAGTTCCTGTCTTTCCTAGCACAAAGAAAGAACTTTAGCCATCTCCTAGTGAGGTTTCGTCTTTTATCTTCGTGTAGACTTTCATTAGAGACGTTCTACGTTGATCATTGTAGTTTATGACAATCCAATGTGGATAAGATTAAAGAACAAAGGAGATCGTTGGAAAGGTTTGTAAGCATCTTACATTTCATGTTTTTGTTTTCTATATCTGTATGTATGAGTAGATCTAGTTTTTGAGGTTCTGTTTTATTTTCCTTAGTGTATATTTGATATACATTATGTATGAGATGCATGATCAGAACTTTATAGTAGATACCTGAAAGTATCAAACTATAGATACCTGAAGGCATCAAACTGTAGAGATACTATAGTCTCAAAATGAAGACACCATTGGTGTTACACTATAGCAACTGTACTGTAACCCTATAGGCATGCTTAACTATCCACCACCAAGACAATAAAACAAGCATGTAATAGTTTGCTTTAACCATTTGTGAATTTCATAATTAATATATTGAAAAAACCTTGTGATATTGATTTGAAATCATAAAATCTATATTTAAGTTCATAGATGCAAGTAATAACTTACCACCATTAGGATAGTATACAAATGATATATACTAGTATGATTTATTAAGAATATGTTTTGTTCAATCATGTTTCTCTATATACATTCGCATAATTCCAGTATATAAATTCCTATATATCATTTAAATATAAAACATGTTAAATTGTACTTAGTTATGTTCATAAAATTAGCATGTAAACTTTTATAGTCATACTATACACATAAAAGTAATAAATATGCATATAAATTATTTATATACATGTAAATTTCCTTTAACATGCATTATGTTCAATCTTAAATTTTAATGTTTAATCACCTAATTAACATATGATAAGTCATATTTTATTTATTTATAGGTGTTTTAAAATTTTCATAAACATTCAAAAAGGTTTAGATATGATTCGGTAAATATTGGAAGCGAAAAAATCTAAATAGTGCAATTTGGGTTAAGTACATGCTGGCTTTAAATATGAGCAAACAAATAAGTCCAGAAACAAATCACAAGATGGTCTCTACTTGTTCCATAATTTTTATATAGAAAAAATTAAACTTAGGCTTTAATGTCTTCTAAAAATTTGTTCCGCTATGTCTCTAGTTTCCATAGCATTAAAAATAAGGCCATTTGAACTTTTAACTCATGAAATATACATCAAACATCACAAGCTGCTCCAAAAAAAGGGGCAGCATCTGGTCACCATGTTTAATCTCAATTTACAATGTCATGAAGCCAAAATTAGGTCTGGGTCTCTTCTATATATTTTTATTTCTATGTATTAAGTTTCATATACAATTAGAATCACCCAATTTGGAGGTCTATAGGCTGAGTTATGGCCAAAACAATTGGATTGGTTTAGGTGAATCTAAGACCAAATTCCACTAAACTTTGCTCTTTTATCATATTTACCCAATTCCACACAAAGTAACACCAAGACACTATTCTAGCAACCATTCCATGTCGAAATCAATCTTACTACACGTTTAAACATCACAAAAAGATTAACTAAGTGTAGTCCCTGACCTTGATATCAACCAACTACCTCTTCTAGTACTTCTCCTTCTCTTCTCCTTTAGCTTTGCTTGATTCCCTAACTAGAAACACCACAAATACATATCTCAATCCCAATTCTAACCTTATAATTCCAACAAAATAAAGAAAAGATAAATATGTATAGAAAAACTACTAACTTTTACTTGATTTTCACCTAGGCTTAACTTTATTGCTTACATGCAAAATCGTGTGATAAAAGATGAAATGGAGAGGAAATAAGAAGAGAAAAATTTGTCATTCAAAACCCTACATGCACATCCTTATCGCCTCTCTTACATGTCTATTTCATGACACACATGCTTCAATCCTATTGGACATACATGCTTTAATCCTATTGGTCACACATGTTTTAATGCTATTGGTCATATATGCTTTAATTCTATGGGTCGATGTGTTGAATTTAGGAAAATTGCACAATTGATCGTTCTTCTTCCTTTAATCATCACATTGACATATAATCTTATGAACTAATTTCATTCTCTTCCATTTTTCACATTTAAGTATGTATGTATACGTCGAAATGAACAAATTACCAATTTACCCATGTCTATTACATTAAGTACCATTATGTTCTTTACTATGCTTACATGCACTTAATTCTTTATGTTTACTTCTTAATAAACCCTAGACATGCTATAATACTTATAGGGTATATGTTAGGGCCTTATATAATATCTGCAAGTATAAACATCATAAACTTGTTATATTAAATGTGTCGATTATGTAAGAAACTAGTTAAAACTCAGTGAACCTATCTTTGTCTAAGGTATTAAAATATGATTTGAATTAAAGTAAATAATAGAAATTAAGCAATCAAATAAATTAAAACAAATAACTAAATATCAATTGAGTTGCCACAATTATGCAAGGATAATCAAGGATGAAGGTTAGGATTCATTCTATTGTTATTTTCCTCCCTTAACCACTATTGATTCAATTAGGTGTCGATCCTAGATTTTTAAAAGGTTTGATTACTCTCTCTAAAGACCTATCAAATTATATTTATTATGAAATTCTATATTTGCAATCTCTTGATTCACAAAAACTTCCTAACATTTTCAACTAGTTCTTAAGTGATCTATTGAATAATTGAGTTTTCAAACAAGATCTCTCTTCGTATAATTATTAATTTAATATTGGCATGACTTATTAAGTCACCAACTATTGTTGCCCAACCTAATCTGATTACTTTTAACTTACTCTCTTGATTTATTGTCAAAGTATTAACATACAAAAATATCATCACACTAGAATATTGTATTGAATTCAACAATAATCAAGGTATAAAACAACTCATGAATAAATCCTAACATGGAAATTTAGAACTTCATAAATGTGAATAACATCTTCAAATCCAAGTTACTTTTCAAGTTTAATAAAAATAACAATAGTAAAGGAAGAAGAACTTGATTTGGAACTAAATTTGGAAATTTGGAAATTGTCCAATGCTCTTCTTGATCCTCCTTGCTTAATCCAATTTAGTAAGATGATGGCTACAATTTTTGGAGTGTTTATGTTCTTTTATAGTATTTGAGGGTCTAGGGTTTACCCATTTAATTTGGTTCCAAAAATGACCCCAACAATAAGACAAATGAAAAATCATGTCTTTGTCATGATCGTGACAATGGAGAAAAAAACCTTTTGTCGTGATCTTGATATTGCGTACACTATTGTGACCCTAAAGAAAAACCTTCTGTCACAACAGTGACATTGCATGGACGATCGTGACCCTACCATATAATCCATGAACATTCCAGCTTCCTTCATTCTTCACTTATCTGGTTTCCATCTCTAACAAGCATATCAAACACCTTAAGAAACACAAGATTAAGATCCAAAATCATGCTCTAAACCACATAACACTTAGAACATAAACAAACAATCATATTAACATAATTCTAAGCTTAAACATGCTCATCTAATAGACACCTATAAATACACTAAAACACCTATCAAAACATAGTATAAACTATGCTATCAACATCCCTGCACTTAAACTTTTTCTCGTCCTCAAGAAAAAACAAAACATAAATTCAAACAAATCAAACATTACATACATTCATGCAAATCATTCTATTTTTGCTAACATATTAACCTTTGCATTTCATGGCTAAGCACTTTGAATTGAATATGCATACCAATTAAAACATTAGCATCATATTTATTCACCTATAGCATGTATACACATACATTAATACTTAGTAATAAACTAAAGTTAGAACTATCAGTAAGTAACATTTTATGAGAATTTTTTCTATTTTTAAAGATTAGTAGGATTTATTAATCCAAACACTAATTTTTAATTTTCTTTAACACTAACTTAGTTTTTAAAGTAAAGGCAAACAACTTATGATAAATGTCCCCCGATTACTCAACTAGGCCATGTTTTATTAATTAGCTTGGTTTGACATGAAGACAAAAATTTTATTGTGAATGTCCCTGGTTATAAAGAAATTCAACTAGTCCTAAATTAATTCCTCAACAATAATACCAAAAAATTGTTTGGTAACTTTTACATATAATAAAATCCTTAATATTCACAAGTATACATATTGTAAACTTGTATCAAAGGTGTCGATCTTACGAGGAACTAATTAAAACTAAGTAAACCTAACTTTGTATAAGGTATTAAAATATGATTTGAATGAAAGTGAATAACAAAAATTAAGAAATAAAATAAAATAAGACAAATAACTAAATAATAATTGAGCTACCACAATTATGAAAGGATAGTCATGGATGAAGCTTAGGATTCATTATATCATTGTTTTGCTCCCTTAATCACTATTGATTTAATTAGGCATCAATCCCATATTTTCAAAGTGTTTGATTAGTCTCTATTAAGACCTAACCGATTAACCCCAATTGATTACACAATTCTAGATTTTGCAATCTCTCGATTCATAAAAATTGCCTAACATGTTTAACTAGTTCTTAAGTGATCTATTAAATAATTGAGTTTTCACACGAGATCTCTCTTCATATGATTATCAATTTAATATTTATGTGACTTATTAGCTCACCAACTGTCGCTACCCAACCTAATCTGATTACTTTCGACTCACTCTCTTGATTTATTGTTGAAGTATTAACATACACAAATATAACCACACTAAAATATTGTATTGAATTCAACAATAATCAGGTCACAAAACAACTCAAGAATAGATCCCAATATGAAAATTTAGAACTTCATAAGTTTGAATGACATCTTCAAATCTAAGTTACACATCAAGTTTAATGAAAATAATAAAAGGAAAGAAAGAAGAACTTGATTTGAAACTAAATATGGAAATCTGAAAATTTTCCAATGCTCTTATTGATCCTCTTTGCTTTATCCAATTCAATAAGATGCTGGCTACCTTTTTTTTAGAGGTTTTTATGTTATTTTATAGTAGCTGATGGTTTTATGGTTATTATAGGGTTTACCAACATCATTTGGTTCAAAAAATGCCCCCAATATCAAGACTGATGAAAAATTGCATGTCTGGTAAGTGTTTGTCACAATCGTGACACTAAAGAAAAAAACTCTTTTGTCACGATTGTGATATTGCAAGCACGATCATGAACACTGGAAAAAACTTTTTGTCATTACCATGATATTGCATGTATGATCGTGACCTTGCCATATAATCTATGCACATTCTAGCTTCCTTCATTCTTCACTTATTTGGTTTCCATCACTAACAAACATACCAAACACCTTTAGAAGCACAATATCAAGGTCCAAAATTATGATCTAAACCACATAGCACTTAAAACATAAATAATCAACTACTTTAATATAATTCTAAGCCTAAACATGCAATAATCATCTAATAGACACTTATAAACACACTAAAACACATATGAAAACATAATATGAACTACATGTATCAATTTGCTTGAGGAAAAGCAAAAACTTAAGTGTGGGGTGCTTGACAGATGAATGTTTGACCATAATTATACACCCATATTTGATTTGTTTTGCTTGATATATTATACTTTTATTGTATATTTGGTATTTAATTTGCTCTAAGTGCATTTTATGTCATAATTGCCTTCATAGACTAAAATGAGAAGAATTCGAATGAAAACGTGACATAAAATGAAGACCTAAAGCAAATAAGGGATACATGGTATTGTTTATAGCTAGGTATGTCTCTCAGACTATGAGATTCATAAATTCTAGAGATTTTAGGATGTAAATGATCTAGTACATGCTTTTGTATTAGACAGTGTATCTCCCATAAACCCTAAAAATTACTATAAAAAGATGTGAGAGAAGGAAAAATATATGAGTAGACTTACAAAGGCGATTTTAGAAGTAAATTCACAGGAGGAGATATTGATCTATAGACATGGAAAACACGAAGAAGTCAATGATAGATCCGATAGATTACAACACCAAACCTCTACCTTTTATGAACATTCAATTAAAAAGAAGAGAGATTTAGAATTATGAACTCTTTGTCTTCTATGCATTTTTATTTTTTTATATTGATTTTCTATCATATCTAACAAATTCCTTGTTAGTGTCTAGGCATGATGAATCCTAGTTTGTGCTACAATACGTTTTAACTCCTTTATTTAATGCAATTGTTTTGATTTATCTGCTATGATTTAATTGCGTGTTTAATATATATTCTAATAGATCCAGAATATTAGTACATAATCTGATTTCATAACAAAAAGATTGAGAAATATTATGTATGAATAGATCAATTATAACTGAAAGGTGTTGATTGCAAACCTAGAGATAGGTTGACATAAATTCTTTAGATTAGGGTCAAACCTAACAACGAAATTCAGAAATCGATATAGCAATCTTAGAAACTTTAACTTGAGTAATTCGACTGATAAACCTAATATTAATTATTAGTAGTCTCAAGTGAGTTATTAGCATACAATAGGGATTTCCACGGTCCAATAGTCAACAAAACAATTGCATAATAAAAGGTTAATTTTCTAATGCTTTTAGGGAGATTCATTACCTAGGGACTAATTCTTGATATTGATTGTTTTCTAATTGAATTCTTTGTTCTCTGCTCATTATTGTTTCATACTTTATTTTATCTACTTAAGTACTATTTTTAACTAAAAATCCAACACTCAATTTATAGATTAGATAATAGTGTAATGGTAATTACTAGTATTCATTGTCTTCTTAGGATTCAACCCGTACTTGCCTGTGTTAAATACAACTATACCATGCACTTGCAATTAATTCATAATGGTATAAAATCAATCGATCAATTTATATATCATATTTAGTGTGTTTTGTTTATTATTTAATAGTTTTATAGCATTTTTGGTACTTATTTTGCTTCAAGTATGTTTATAGGTGGTAATTGCCTTCATAGACCAAAAAGATAAAAATTTAGGTGAAATTGAGGCATAAAAAAGATTTAAAACAACTTTGGAGATACACGGTCATATACTGTGACCATGTAAGTCATTGTAAATGTGTGGAGCATCGAAGGCATTGTTTTTGTCCATGTGGAGATACATGCACACAAAAGCTTCTATGGCTGTGTAAAGTCATAATTAGGTGGAATTTTGAGATAAACAGTTACCTATACGATTGTGTAAGTGACCATCTATATTATAAAAACCCTTGTTTTTACTATAAAAGGAAATTATAAAGGCAAAACAAAGAAGAAGTGTTTTAGAGTCCAGAGAAGAAACATTTTTAAATAAAGGATAAGGAAAATGCGAATATTATGTCACAAGATCTCAAATAGAGCAAGATCTGATAGAGCAATCGTAAATCCAAATTGTAAGAAGATTTCATTAGAGACAAAATGGGGATATAGAATATGAATTCTATTATTTCTATTTATTCTTCTAAATATTTGATACTGAATTTATTTTCTATGTTTGGGAACTAATTTGGTTTGTGCTTATGTGCTGTGAACCTTGAGTTAGGATAGTATGATATAATCTTTTTTTCAATGCAATTTTATTGATTGATTTATTACGATTCAATTAAGCATTTATATTCTTAAATTAATATATTTGAAACATTAGTCAAATGTTTGATTTCACATGATTGAGCTTAAGAAATCCTTTTTTATGAATATATCTATCGTAGATAGAAGGAGTTGCATGTAAACTTAGAGATAGATTGACATAAATCCTTTGGATTAGATCAATCCTAATAGTGAAATTCGCAAATCGAGTAATACAATCTTAGGAGTTTTAACTAGAAAGAAATTTTTGTTAATCAACCGAGGGTTAGTTGTTAATAGTCTGGAGAAAGATGCAACATAAGATAGGAATTTTCACACTTCAATAATCAATAGTTTAATTTCATGATAAAGGGTTAGTATTTAAGATATCTTAGAGGGATTCATTACTTAGGTACTATTTATTTGATATTGTCTAATCGTAGTATTTTCTTTATCCTATTTCATTATTATGTTAACTTTAGTTTAGTTAGTTTAGTTTATTTTTAATTAAATTAAGAAACTAATTTGATAGTTAGATAATAGAAAAAAGTTAATATTACTTATAGTTCACGTGGCATCGATACGTACTTGCCAGTGCTAGCTACTGATATACCATGCACTTGTGGTTAAGATTTATAATTTTTATAAGCATAAAAACAAATAAATGAATTTTTTTGTGTCATTGCTAGGGGCCATAACTTTACTAAAGCTAAGCTTTTATAAACCTAGCCATTATTTCTTTTTGAATTTTATTACTTATTCATTTTTTATTTTTTGAATTTTTTTATTTTAACTTTGTGTTTGTGGCTTATTGTTCGGATTTAAGATTCATCTTCATAACTACAAACCATAACGGTAGGATGGAGAGGATATTATTCTTATAAGAATCATAATATGCCATTGCATATGGCAACATCACAAATTTGGGACAAAAGGTACAGTGACATGTATTCAGAAGATCAACTGATATCCTTGTTATGTAGTGACATTTGTAGGGGTAAGCATTACAATCATTAATTTCAGGCACCAAACTATAAGTGGGAGAATCCATATTGCATACAAAATTGGTCTTATAATACACTATATGAGAATGCTTATAATTCATAGTGGAGCAACTCTTACGTTGATGCATGGAATAATTATATACATATATATATATATATATATATATATATATTTGAGTTTATTAATGCCTCAGATTGAAGAGGAGATAAAGGTTGACTTCATGAATGAATTTACAATTCAAAAAGAGCTAATAGAAGAGATGAAATAGAAGATAGTGAAAGAAGATGAGGAGGTAACTACCATTTTAGAAGGGAAAGAAGAACAGATGATAGAGAAAAGTAGAGGTTAAAGAAAAGGAAGAAACCTCTCTCTAAGAAGAGGAAGGAGAAGAGTGGAAAATGTTGATTGAGGAAAAAGAATAAGAGGAAACCCTTATTTAAGAAGGGAAAGTAGAATAGTAGACAAAGGTGATTAAGGAAGAAAAATATGAGCAGCTAGATAAGGAAACTATCGATAAATCATTGGTAGTCACTTTAAGTATAGATGGATTCCACATCCCATAAGACAAACTATTTGTTTCATCTAAGGAGTCATAGAGTTATTATTCTCTATTTTATTAACAATTTTTATTAAACATGGCATTAATGGAGTCAATTAGATTTATTAATCTAATACATTATGTCTTTATTATTATTTTACAACGTATGGCTTATTCATAGGCTACTAAACTGTTATATAGAGAAATAGGTGGAAGCAAGCCACTAATTATAAACCCAAGTTCATGGTAAACATGAAGGGAACATCAAGTTTATGACGTTAGTGTATTTTCTAGAACCGTAAATTTTGCATAAAAAGATATTTTTGGGGGCAAATGAAGGAGAGTAGATGGAGGGAGGCAATTTTAGAATGGAGATCATTTGCTTTTGGTAAGAGATGAATATTACTATACGTAAATTCAGGTGTATGGTATACATTGGTACTCCAGTGCATTTTTCCTTCTGAGTCGGAATAAATATGTTTTCGCACGCTCTCTTTAAAATTCAAAGTGTATGCTCCCGCACAAATTTCAGCAATCACTTGTTCAAATTCTACATATTGATCATTTTGAACTAAGAGGCAATTTCAAAATGGAGATCATTCTCAAGGGGTGATTTGGTTCAAAGAAGTGGAAAACAAAAATAAATCATCAAAACATCCATTGAAATACAAGATCAAACCTCTACATCGCAAGAATACTCGATAAAAGACAATTAAGGAGATTTAGAATTATGAATCCATTATTTTCAATTCGTTTTTTTTTCAATGTATGCTTGGTTTCATGTTTGATTATGTGTAACTAAATGCTCTATTAGTATTTAGGTTAGATAAACCCTATGTTAATATTTTGATATGATTTGATTATTTTATTAATGCAATTAGTTTGGTTGTTATATTGTGATCCAATTAAGTGTTTTATTTATGTTATAATAAACCCAAGAATATTAGGTCATGATCTTATTTCATACGTAGAGATTGAGAAAACCTACTAATGAATAAATCTATTGTAATAGGAAGGAGTTGATTGTAACCCTAGAGATAGCATGACATAATTTTTCTGGATTAAGGTAAAACTTTATAGTGGGTTATACAAATTGGTAAAGAAATCCTATAAACTTTAACATGAGTAATTTAGTTAAAAAGCTTAGGATTAGTTGTTAGTAGACTCAAGGTCAATTGTTAACATACCATAGGAATCTTCATCATCCAATAAATCAATAAAACAATTGAATAATAAAAGATCAATCTATTAAGGGCTTAGGGGAAATCAAAACCTAGATACTAATTCTTGATATCGATAATTTCCTAAGTGATTCCTTAATCCTCTATTCAACTTTGCAACCTATTTTATTTTACTTAGTTTACTTTCTTTTAATTAAAAATATAAAATCAATCTGTGAGTTAGATAATAGGAAAAAGGTAATTACTAATAATCACTGTCATTGTGGGATCAACTCGTACTTTCTAGTACTACCTACATCTACACCTTGCACTTACGATTATTACAATATTGACTAACTTATGAAATTAGTCAATCAATAAACATGTGGTCAAGTTGTTAGGACTAGTTGTTATTTAAATGGTCCACTCTAAGTATAGACAATTTACAAAACAAAGGGAAAATGTAGATCATTCAATACTATCTTAATCGTTTGCATAGGGAGAATATAGGTAATACTCACCAATTACTTCTAGCTATTAAGCTAGCTTTAAGTTCAACATAAGATGAATTAAGCTCAATTTTACATCCTCAACTTTAGAAGATCATGAGAAGCAAACAATATTCAACCACTCTAAGGCCTTAACATATGATTACTCCTTAATGAAACAGAGGGGTAGAGCTTTTTGTCTCAAAGGTGGAGATAGGAATTCCTCCTTTTTCATAGAGCAGTGGTTTCAAGAAAAAGCTTAAACATAATTATCTATATAAAAAGGATAATTTTATCATTTTTTAATCAAAAATTGTTATTGGAGGAGTCTACTAAGTATTGCTCTAATTTTATGAGTGCTTTTGTTGGACCCCGATCTTTTAGTAAAATTTAGAATTATTAAATGTATGAAATGAGTATTTTTGTATATGTATTGTGTGATAGATGTTAGTGTGCTTTAAGA
>JANVCQ010000231.1:14784842-14804162 GCA_025531925.1 Erythroxylum plowmanianum
GATATGATCAGAATGGATTTTTACAAAGTATCAATCTAGTGTCTACATGTTGGAATTATTAATTGAAACATGTATCAAGGAACATTCACTCAAATAAAGTGTTTATAGTGATATCATCACTTCTAGATGTTTTATGGAGTTTGTTATCAAACTAGCGCTAGTAGTTTAATGGACTAGCTACCTATCAATTCTTAACACCAAGATGAGAACTTGTATGTCAATCACCATACAGAGTAAAACGAGAGATCTAAAAAATCAACATAAGGGCAAAACAGTAATTTTACCCTTTATTGTGTGGATGGCTATAATTTGGTTCATAATAAAGTTTGTAATTGGACATCTTATTTGAAACATGTATTCTCGTAATATTTAGTAATTCAAGAGTGCAACTAGTTGTCTTTAATGGAATGACATTTGGTTAATAAGCTGGAATTAATTCTAATGATATTAAATTAATTCTAGGCTTATTAAAGCTTGAATTATATAATTCCAATTAGATTCGCCATTTGGCTTATAAGAAGGTTATCAAGCAAAGTAAGAAATATAAATAGAGGTTTTAAAGCCCATAATTGAATGTAAAGCTTACTTTAATTAGAAGCCCAAATGAACATTTAATATTGGGCTTGACTTTGATTTGATTAATCAGATTAATTAAATTGAAACAAAGTTATTAAAGAAAGAAGGAGGGCATGTTTCGGTTTTTTATACGTTAATGTGTAGCTGCACATTTAGCTTTGAATTGCTAAATTAAAGATGGCTTTTATCATGCTTTATCATCATTAAATGGAGTAATGATCTTATCATTAAATAGTTTAATGGTTGTCTTTTAATGATGGCATGTAATGTATCCTTTTAGCATTCATTTGATTAAAGAAAGTAAAAGGTGCATTTGATGTACTCTTTCTTCTTTCTTTCATCCATAACCGAAAATGAGAAGGTCTCATTTAGGTTATTGGTCTTTTCATATAGCCATCTTTAAAAAATGAGAAGAATCTCATTTATTAGCTTCTTTATGATTGATTAAAGAATGAAGTGATGTATTAGATGCACTTCACTTCTCTCTTTCATGATAACTAAAATTGAAAGAGAGGAAGAGGTTGTTAATTTTTGAATTACTCTCTCCTCTCATGCATGTATAGTTGAAACTTGAATGAGAAGAGTCTCATTTTTTACTACTTTCTTCTAAGAAAAAATCTCCTCAAAATATTTCTTCTCCTTTCCCACCAAAGGATCTTGTTAACCAAGTTGTCCAAGAAGAAAAAGTACTAAATCGGATTGGTCGATGATACAATAATAAAGAGAGGATATATTGACAAAGGAAAGGATACAAAAGAGTCAACGCTATAGCAAGGATTTGAAAAGGATACAAAAGTGAGGAGTCAAAGATGTACCAAGGAGTCGGTATATTTCTACCACCTTATTCTTACGTAAATTATTTTCCTTATACCTATCATGTATGGTTGAAAAATGTTCATTTGGTCATGTTATTTCTGTTGCATTTTGATCATGAAAAAGTTTTGAAATCTACCATTTTAGCCAAATCTTGCATTCTTTTGTTTTCGATCCAATGGGATCTAGGAGGTGAAATGAGGAATTGACAAAATTTAAAAATGTACAGGAAATCCTCTTACCACAATCGTGGTGGTAACACCCATATATCCCCTAGGAGGATATATAGATGCCACACAAAATAGGACTAAAACAATCTAAAACATGCTAAATCAATTCCAAAAACTCAAGTAACATACATTTCATTTCATAGGTTGGGTCATATTCAGAACATAACATACATAAAATGCCACAGAAAACAAAACTGAAACATACCAAGCATTTCAAATCACTTCTAGAAACTCAAGCAAACATACATTACATACCATAGGATGTTATTTTATAAACAAAACATATCATACAAATTATGCTTATCATAATACATGCTATAAATTCAAAATCCAACCTGTGTTAAAGTTATTACAAACCATTTACATCAAAATACAATATGTCTTATATCATTTAATACAACTCAAAAACTTAAACAAAACAACTTCCACACATGTCACATCCTTCAATGGCCACTACGGTTGTCCTATACTTAAGTCTTCTTATCAAAACCTACAACAAAGGCAAAACCACCGTGTTAAGTATATAGCTTAGTGGGGGATATAAACTGGCTACTATCTCTAAAGTCATCTAGCATTCACATATACATAATCAGATCATATCACCAACAATCTTTAATTGTTCATATTATAGAGAAATTCAAACATTGTATGTCTTAGAACAAAATATGATTCATCAATACAAAGCAAGACATATAAATATCAAAACAGAATGTTCAAGAACTAGAATAGGATATAATTCTTTCATCTCAGAATATCATGTGTCTCAGATCAGAATACGTCTTGTATCAAATCAGAACTTATCTTATATCAGAATAGAACTTGATTATAACAAAACTGAACATGTATCAGAATACAAAACAAGTTAGCCTGCTAATCCTTTTTACAAAAGTGGGTAATGGGACCAAAATAGAAGATACCATGATTGGTATCACATAACATAACAAACTTATCTCTCTAAATCAGGGGACATCGTAGTGTCAATAATCAAGGGACATTGTAGTGTCAACAATCAGGGAACACCTTAGTGTCAAGTTACAGAAGCAGCTGTAGACCCTTCTAAGCATTCCTATTTACCCAAGATAGGACTTGGTAGTTTTTAAAACAAAACATTTCAGATTTCATAATCATATGTAAGTTATGTAGTGCATAACATATAACTTTATTCCATTTTGCTCAAATTTAACACATTCATTCACTTTTTATCAAATTAACATGCCTTATAACCATAAACATTTTTAATAATGCACCAATAAATATATTAAGAAATTGCACATTACAAGTATTAACATAAGTTCCTAATTCATAAACTTTCATAACTAACACATTACTCTTGTTCTTTAAATCACATTAGCATTCATAAGTAAACTTCATTCATTTAACAACTTATAAGTTTCAAATTAGATACTTTGTTATCTAATAATACCTTCCTTAAGTTATTACTTCAATTAAAAATCCAAATCTTATTCAACCTTTAATTAACTTATTCCACATCAAACTAGGTTCATATTACACCTTAATTAAGTCCAATTACACCATTAAAAAGTACCTTAACCTTATATAGTCCAATAATTGCCTAAAACCAACCTTTTCTCTTTCCTAAGTACTTCTCAAGACTGTGGGAATAAGCCATATAAATCCCACAATCGTGGGATGAGTGAACCTATAACCTTCATTTTGCTTCTAAATTTTACTCCTTCATACTCTATCCAATACACCTTTACCAAAGTCCATCAATTTCAATTCAATTATACCTTATTCATGCTTCAATCCCTTATCAAATTCATGTCTAAAGCCAATTCAAAAATCATTCATTAGATAAATTATAAATCATTATCTTACATGCATCAAAACCAAAATAGAATCACCAAACAAGGATCATTTTCCATCACTCAGTTATTAACATCTTAACACATATTTCACGCCATTTCAATTATCATAAAACTTGTATTAATACATGCAATCAAGTTTAGAACTCCCTTACCTATTTAACTTTAAATAACAAGCCAAATTAGAATTCTAAGCAACAAGCACAAATCCAAGTGAAACTAGGATGTTCTTAACACCAAGAAAACAATAACACAAAAGATGGCAAGGTCTAACGTCCTTGATATAGCATCTTGATGTGGTAATTAAGCATAACATAAGCCAAAAACTCAAGATTGGAAGAGTATGGCGTTTCAATGGTGAATGAGCAATGAGAAGGATGAGTTACAATAGAAGTCAACTAATGCATAAGGCCATGCCATGTGTAAAATGAGTGTCCTTACTCTAGGGACACTTATCACATAAAAACATTAACCACATGTCCTTCAATGGATAACCCACATGTTATATATAGAAATGAGCCACTTATCATCCATTTAAGCTACCAAATGTCTTCTATTAAGCCATTTTTCATTTAATCAATTCTGCCAAATGTTTTTCAATGAATAGGCTTAGTCATCCAAATTTCCATGTATTAATTTGACTTGTCACTTGAAAATTTTCCTAGTCCAATTCTATAATTTAGTACTTCAATTTTCTAATGGTATCAATTAATTCCAAGTCACTAAGTATGATCCATTAAACCAAAAATTCAATATACAATTCACATTCATACCGCAATTTCAAAATCTATCATATTTACTTTCATGAACATGTAACATTTCAACTAGGGTATAATTTAGGGCCTAACAATTCTCTCCCCTTACAAAAATTTTGTCCTCGAAATTATTAACTGACTGATTCAACATATGGGGGCTATGTTGTCTTATGTTCTCTTTAATTTCCATATAGTTTCTCGTGCCTGAGTATCATAATTATCCGACTCCAATATTTACTTCTAATTCATCCAATTTTTATCCATTCCTAAAAATGGAACATTTGGTTTGCATGATACAATTTAGTGAAAGTTCTCGTTAGAAAAAGATTTCTTTCCTTAGTGATTTGTACTATTCATGAAATCCTTATCAATCAACTATGTTTGTTGTTGCTTTTCCTCCATTCATAATATCTCAATAAGATTAATCACTATCATATGTCACACAATCGGAATGTTCTATATACTAAAGCTCGGTGAAATAATAGGTATGCATATTTACTCTTATGCTTTGGTGTGTACCATCAAGATCAGTGCATCTTATCTAAAGGTATATTTTCAAATGGTCACCAATTAATATCTTACGCAGATGATACCTAGACCTCAATTACTTTCTTATCCAAACATATAATATATATGTGCATTGTAATATCATTAGCTAAAGCAATCACATTATTAGATATACACTTACAATAATTGATTAACTTAATCTTGAGGACTTCTATATATATCATTATCATTTAGTTCATCTTACTTACATACTCATTCAATTCAGAAATATAAAATACGTAACCATCATGAAATTATAATATCAAACATAACGTTATAATCTTATACTGAATCACAAACTCTCAACATGATACCTAAACAACCATTCCAGTACCAAGTTCAACCTTTCAACGTAATAGAGATTATGGTTTTCTTTCAACTTTGCTTGCACACTTTAAATCCCATCACTTTTACTTACATCTCTATTCTTTTCTCTATCAAATCCATGAAATATATTTAATTCCACATCAATTTAAAGGTATATAACCATAATATAATACTAATCTCTTATTCCTTAATATAACCATGAACACAAGTACACTAATTCTATGTCTAACATATCGAACCATGTAATATCTCCTATATCAGGATATCAACAAACTTCTTTCATTTCCTCACACTCTGACATATCATCATTCATCTCAATTTATCCCAAAGGGTCCAAATATAGATGGACAAGATCGCACAGGAGTATTACTCTCAACAACCTCATCAATAGCCTCATGAGATCTTTCCATACTCAAATATAAAATCAATACGCGGGATAAATCACATTAGGCTAAACATAACTCTTATACTCATGTACAAGAAATATTTAAGCACTAGTTAAGCCAAAATCTCCTAAACCATGCTTATGTAATTCACAATTTTAGCACCTATCACACTTACTTTCATGCACATGTAACATTTCAACTAGTGCATAATTTGGGGCCTTACCTTGAATTTTGGTTAATGGATCATACTTAGTGAGTTGGAATTAATGAATAATATTAGATAATTGAGGTATTAAAATGTACATTTGGATTCAAATGACTAAACAACTTGGTACATGAAAATTAGAATGACTAAGCCTATACTTTGAACAACATTTGGTAGCATAAGTGACCTAATTGAGTTTTGACATTTGGCAGCAACACATGAAGACATGTAGATGGATTAATTGAAGGACAAGTAGTTTACCTTCATGTGGGGCATATGGCTTTATTAAATCAACAACACATAGCATCCAAAGAGTTAGGCAGGTGGTGAATCATCCTTCATTCTTGATGTGTCTGACTTCTCTCTTCACTTTGCTCCTCTCCACCAAAAGTCTCTCTTACACTCACTACTCCTAGGTTTTTTCTTCAATTTGCATCATCAACACTTGATATTCTTACTAGACGTTGCATCAAGGAAGCTAGATCTTGTTATCTTCTATGCTGTCTTTTTTGGGCTAAGATTTGCACCTTCATCTTGGATGTGTGTTAGATGCTTGGAAGGGCTATATTAGGTAGTTCTTTGGAGTTAAAATTTGAAGTTAAATAGGTAAAGGAATTCTAAACTTGATAGCATGTATTAATACAAGTTTTATGATAATTGAATTAGCATGAAATATGTGTTATGATGTTGATAATTGAGTGCTGGAAAATGATCCTTGTTTGACAAATTCTATTTTGGTTTTGATGTATGTAAGATAATGATTTGTCAGTTGTCTAATCAATGATTTTTGAACTAGGTTTGGACATGAATTTGATAAGGGATTGGAGCATGAATAAGGTAGAATTGAAGTGAAATTGATGGACTTTGTTGAAGGTGTATTGGATGGAGTATGAAGGAGTAAAATTTGGAAGCAAAATGAAGGTTGTGGGTAAATGAACCTTCGGTTCACTCATCCCATGATCATAGGATTTATATGGCTCATTCCCATAATCATGGGAAGTATTTAGGAAGCAAAAAAGGTTGGTTTTGGGAAATTGTTGGACTATATAAGTTTATGATACTTTATAATGGTGTAACTGGATTTAATTTAGGTGTAAAATGAACCTAGTTTGATGTGGAATAGGTTAATTAAAGGTTAATTAAGATTTGGATTTTTTAATTGAAGTAATAACTTAAGGAAGGTGTTGTTAGATAACAAAGTATCTAATTTTGGAACTTATAAGTTGTTAAAGGAATAAAGTTTACTTATGAATGCTAATGTGATTTAATGAATAAGAGTAATGTGTTAGTTGTGAATGTTTGTGAATTAGGAACTTGTGTGACTACATGCAATGCGTAATTACTTAATATATTCATTGGTACATTATTATAAATGTTTATGTTCATAAGGCATGTTAAGTTTGATTAAATATGAATGATTATATCCTATATGTTCAAAATGGAATAAGTCATATGATATGCATCATATCTTTTACATGTGATTCTGAAATCCGAATGTTTTATTTTAAAACTATCAAGTCCTAGTCAAAGGTAAATAGACATGCCTAGAAAGGTCTGAGGTTGCTCCTATAACTTGAAACTAAGATGTCCCCTATAACTTGACACTAAGTTGTCCCCTGTACATTGACACTATGGTGTCTTCTAATTATTGACACGATGGTGTCCCCTGATTATGAGACAGAAGCCTCTCCTGTTGGCCGCCAGATTTTTTTCTTTAGTTAAGCATGATTTAAATAAATTATGAGGTGTTGATAGATTTTTTAAGAGTTTAAATTTTTATGCCCATGATAAGGATTTATTTCATTGGTAAATTAAATTAAAAATGGTAAGAATGCATAAGGGCAATTTTCATATAACACTTAAGCAATTAAGTTATAAGGCATTAAAGGAAGGGTAAAGTCGACTTTTAGCATTCATTCAGGGTAAAATAGGAAGAGGAAAATGTTGTCTTGCTTTGTAGAGGAAGAAAAATGTGAACTGAAGATAAAAAGGAGAAGAGAACACCGAAAATGAGAAAGGAGAGTTAAATGTTTCGATTTTTGCAAGAAAGGAAGGAAGTTGAGTTAGGGTTTCTTCATTTTTAGTTTTTAAGAGAGAATTTGAGGTAGTTCAAGAAGAGAAAAATAAAGAGGAAGAGAAGAGCTTCTATTTGAGCTAATAATCTTGTTATTTGGTGAAGATTCAAGGTAAGTTTGAATTTTCATCATTTGGATTTTTGGAAGGGTTTTGGTTCATAAAACTTAGGAAATGCATGGGTTTAAGTATTCTAGGAATAATTTTAGTAAATGTTTGTTCTTTAGGTTTTCAATTTGAATTTCTATTGAATGGGATTTTTGTAATTGTTGAAAGAAATCAAGAAAGGCAAGAGGAGCAAGAGGAGAGGCATCCTTAAGCAAATTTTAAGCAAGGAATTCGAGGTGGGTTTCATATTTATAATTGAGTAAATAAGCCATTAATGTTTCTTTCAAATGAATGGAATTTAATATTTTCAACAACTTTATAAATATGAATTTATTGCTCTTTAAATGCTTTGAGAAAGTGTTACATGTTTATGGTTGAAATTTATAAGCCATGAACATTTTTAAAATCAAGAAAATTAAATGTTCTCAGTTGTGTTATAAATGTTGAATTTATTGTTTCTTTGAATGATTGAGAAATTGCTACATATTTGGTATGTGAATTGTGTTGATGATTTATGGAATGAATTTAAAAATGTTTTTGAAAAGATATTGTGGATATGAAATCATGTTTCAGAAATGTGCCATTTTGGGCAACATGTTTACAATATGTGAAATGCATGATTATGTGGGTTTGTGGTAGTTTGTTCTATTATGTCAAGTGCAATTTGACTTTATTAAAGACTTCTCTCGCTTACCCGCTAGTGGGATGAAGCTCTTTCATGGACTCCCTCATGTTCATGACTACGCAAAACCATTACGTTCTGTTTATGACTACACAAGATCATTATGTGAGAATGTGTTAGTACGTTCTATTTATAGATCTGCCTAAACCATGTTTGATGTGATTATGTGTTTAGAATGTGTTGACAAGTTTCATGATGCATGACTTATGTTGCTCATGAATTGTTTGATGATGTGAGAATTTGGGAACTACATATTTTATGGAATTTGATACAAAGTGATTATGACATTGAGTATTTCGATGGTTTTGCTTGTTTCTAATTATAAACTTGTTACCCATGAGTTTTTAAGCTCACCCCTATTCCCCTTCCCATATTTAGCTGATGAGCAAGAGATCGAGTGTTTAAGAGTCACAGCATCACTCCAAATTTGTTGTCCCCCAAATTTTTTTCTTTAATGAAAAAGCATGATTTAAATAATTTTGAAGTTTTGATAGATTAGTCATTTAGTAATTGTTTAATTATGTCAAAGTTAGTAGGATTTATTGAATGGGTAAGTGGAATTAAAGTGTTAAAGTTATAAGAATGTTCAAGGGTATTTTTGGCAAGACACTTAAGGTTAAAAGAACATGAGCCTATGAAGAAGGGTAAAATGGACTTTTTGGGCTCATTAAGGGTAGAAATGGAAGAAGACATGTTTTCATGTTCTTTTAAGAAGGGAATAACATGATTTGAAGGAGAGACAGAAGAGAAAAACAAAAATAAGAGAGAAGAAGAGAGGTTTTGGTGAAAGAAGAAAAGAAGAGAAATCAAGCTTGTTAAGGTAAGTTAACTATCTTTTCTTCTTGCTTTACTAAAGAAAAGGGTTGTGTTGAGGATGAAAGAGTTAGAGAGACAAAGGGGTTTATGTAGAGAATGAAAAGTTTGTGTTGGAAGAAGATGAATTAAGAGGACCCAATTGATTTTAGGATTTCTAAACTAGGTCTTGGGTTTTCTAACCTAGATGGACTATGGGTAGGTTAGGTTTAAGCTTAATTTGTGTTTATTGCAATTTTTGAAGTTTATGAATTTTATTAGGATGTTGTTTTGAATGGAACCTTGGTTGTTTTAGGAAACCAAGAGAATCCCACCCAAGAGTAAGGGGAAAGGCAAGCTTGACATGGATTTTTGCAATCTAATTAGGTGGGTAATATGTTTATGGTAATAGTGTAATTGGGCAAATTCTTGCCTATATGTGTATGATGGATTGATTGGATTGGATTTTTTTAAAATTGACCTGTTTGTAAATGTTGAAATGCATGATGAAATATGATTATGTTATACCTCAAAAGAGGTCATGACATTTTGTATTAAATGAAAGGAAGAAAAAACATAAAAGTATGAGTATAAGAGAAAATGAATATGTGCTTTTGTTTGGGCAAGAGTGGAACTATTCTATTCGTAATGTGCACGTTGACAAGAGCCTTCTTCCAGCTACCTGCTTGTGACATATGAGCTTCGAAATTGGACTCATTCTGTTCATGGTGTAAACTTCGGTTTCTCTATTCTGTTTTCATGGAACTCTCGATCCATTTGTTTGTGCATTGCATCTTTAAATCGTCAAGTATGATGCATTTGAGTGTTATGTGTTATGAGTTTTAAGCTAAATTGATTAATGCTTGAATTACTAGACATATACATATATACATATGCTAGAATTGTGGTCAATTGCCAATGGATATAAATATATTCACCACTGAGTTGTGTAGCTCAACGCAATATTTTTCACTCCTCAGGTGCAGAACAAGAAAGTTAGCAACCTTTACAAGGCATCAAGATAAACTCCAAGATAGTTAGAGATCTTTGTAACTAAGTTAGCGACTAGACTTGTAGATAGCTTTATAAGAATATCAAACATTGAGCATCCAGTGTATTTTGTATTTTGTGTTAAGCCTTTGAATATAATGTTGATATGTAATTAAAGCTATGTATGAACTTCATTTGATTCAGAAATGGATCGAGAATTTTCCAAAGTTTCAAATATGTATATGCTCATTTATCTTGTAGTGGTACATTTCATATTTGAAGTCCCCCATTAGTGTAGAAACTGTGTTTTGACTTCAGGGGAAAAACTGTATTGATTTAGGCTAAATTAGACAAAGTTGACTTCTAGCAAGTTTTCATGCTTTTAGTTTTCCAATGGTATAAAGTATGAGATTATCAGATATTAGAGCTGAGAGTTATGGCCATTACAAGTTGGAGATGTTTTAGAGAGTGTGGTTAGTGTTTTAGAACTTTAGGTGATGTCAGTAAGACCCTATAGAAATCCCATCATCTAGTTTAGTCTTAGACTGAAGCCTATCATCTGGTTCAATCCTAGACTGAAGCCTTTCGTCTAGCCTTTTGTCTGATCTTTGTTTGACTCATGTTTGACCCTATAAATGACAAAATCTCACTTTAATGTCTGCATTAAAGTTGTATATCTAAAAGTCCTCTTCCAAACCGTCCAAGAATGACCTTAATCTGATATCTCTAGTGAAAGTTATGTCAATTGTCCCAGAAGAGGTCTTAGACTAAAGCCTTTCATCTTACCTTCATCTGATTCAATTTTGACCCTCTAGATGACAAAATCTCACTTTGGTGTCTTCATGAAAGTTGTAGATCTAGAATTTTTCTTTCTAAACATTGAATAATCACATTAATATAATATCTTTAGTGAAAGTTATTCCAAATTTCCCAAAATAGGTCTTAGACAGAATCCCTTCGTCTGACTCAGTCTGAGACTGAAGCATTTCGTCTGACCTTCGTCTACTTTCATCTGACCTTAGGCTAATTCCATTTTGACCTTCTAAATCACAAAAACTCTCTTCATTGTCTTCATAAAGATTGTAGATAGAAGTCCTCTTCAAAACTATCTAAATATGACCTTAATCCGACATCTTTAGAGAAAGTTATGCTAATTGTCCCAAAATAGGTCTTAGACTGAATCCCTTCATCTGACTTAGTCTGAGACTGAAGCCTTTCATTTGACCTTCTTCTAGTTTCATCTGGCCTTTGTTTGACTCAATTTTGACCTTATAAATAACAAAATCTCTTTTTCTTTATGAAATTATAGATCTAGAAGTCCTCTTCGAAACCGTTTTAAGATGATCTTAATCCGATATCTCTAGTGAAAGTTATGTCAATCGTCCCAAGATAGGTTCAATATGATTGAGGATAAAACCATGTTTGATTCTTTTTGCCATAACTACATCATCCGACCTTCAAATGAGATGATTTTGGTTTTTAATAAACTAGACTCATAGAGCTACAAATTATCTGAAGGAATCAAATATCAATTCAGTCCCTAAGAATTTCATATTCTGGATGGAATTTGGGTATAGTGTACTATTCCAGTCTAATAATAGTTTGAAAATGTTTGGGCCCTAACTTTCAGAAATCTGAACCAAAATAAATTATTTTGGTGTCATTAGAAACTTAAGACAATGGGGAACAAATGCTCTAAAGAAGTCAAATTGTAATTCTAGTTTGAGGTTTTCTAAAATCCATCCTAGAATTGAAGAAATGTGTTTGTTCACGTTTTATGACTCCGTAGTTGGGCTCCAAATGTCGATGCCCAACATGTTTGGTATCAGAATAAGAAGATGACTCAGTAATGACAAGAACATTACATGGAATAACCCCACAGGATAGTACACTCACATCTTATGATATTCCGGATAGTTGGACTCTAAAAATGGGTTTCAACAAAATTTGCATACTTTTGTATTTTAAGCTAGATTTTGTAAGCACAAGGCTTTAATTGCATTTCAAGTATCGTTTGTATTTTGGATTTTATGAAACGATGTATTGTGGCTCGAAATTCCCATTAAAGCTTTGTAAATTCTTATCTTTTGATGAAATACGATTGTTTTTTTGCTCATGACTCTTAATGTTTATACATTGTATTTTCAAGTTTTTGTAAGGGTAAAATTTGTGATCTACTTTTTAGGGAAAATTTGTATTGATCTAGGATGAATTAGACAAAGTTGTCTTCTTGGAACTTGTAAATTATCTTTCTAGCTTTCCAATGATATAAAGTATGAACTTTTTGGATATTGGAATTGAGATATACAATCATTATAAGTTAGTAATGTTGTATGGGATGTACATACAGGATAGCTACATTAAATTGAATTTTTGACCCTTTTGAGAGGCAAAAGCTTTCTTGGAGTCCTTATGGAAGTTGTATTCTAGAAGTCTTCTTCAAAACAATCCAAGAACAACTATAATCTGACATCTCTAGTGAAAGTTACGTCTATTTTTTCAAATAGGTTTGGTAGAAAAAAAATGAAGAGTCACGATCGTGACTCTACAAAAATTTTTTATTTTCGAAAGTCACGATCACGATCGTGACCCGTAGGTTTTACCAAACCTAAATATATTTGATTCTTTTTGCCATAACATTGTCATCTGACCTCTAAATGACTTAATTTTTGAAGCAAAAGCTTCCCAACACATTCCTTTATCTCTCCATAAAAATTGGTAGCCTTTGGTATTGATTTCGAAAATATTGATGGAAAGAAAGGGTATTGGTTAGAAGAGCATGAATTGGTTATGAACATACTTTGGCTTTTTAATCATATCTTCAGCTATAGAGCTCCGAATGAGATGATTCTTGTTTCAAAATAAACTAGATGCATGGAGCTACAATTGTTTAGAATAAGTCAAGTTATGATTTGGGCATCAGACTGGTGTGAGCTTCCCCCTTGTGGGAGGCATGTCGAGATGTCACCTAGGATGTCAGGCGCATGTCGTGGGAGGGCGGGGTGTCCAACATCGACTATTCTATGATACCAACCATAGGTATCTTCTGTTCTGGTCCCATTACCCACTTCTATAAAAAGGACTAGCAGGCTAACCTATTTTGTATTCTAATATATGTTCAATTCTAATATATATTCAGTTCTGAAATAAGCTAAGTTCAGTTAAGATACAACTAAATTCTGTTATGACACAATCAAATTATGTTATGATTCTTTAAAGTACAAGTTATCTTCTAATATGAAAGAATTATATCATGTTCTAATATTTGCATATTTTTTTAAAAGTAATTATATTCTATTCTGATTCTAATAATGTTTGAAATGCTCCTTAATATGAACAATTAAAGATCACTTATGAAATGATCTAATTCAGTCAATGTCAATGCTAGACAACTGTTAAAAACAGACACCATTTTATATCTTTTTTAGTTATTCCCCAGTAAGCTTTATGCTTAGTATAGTGGTTTTGCCTGTGTGTAGATCCTGATAAGAAAACTTAAGGTTGGGATAACTGCAGTGGCCAATAAAGGATGTGACTTGTTTGGAAGTTGTTTTGTTTGAGTTTTTGGGTAGTCTTTTAATTGTATTAAATGTAATGAGACTTATTGTATTTTGATGTAAATGGATTGTAATAACCTTAACACATGTTGGCTTTTGAATTTATGGCATGTATTATGATAAGCACAATATTTATGATATGTTATGATTATAAAATAACATCTAATGATGTGTAATGTATGTTTACTTAAGTTTCTAGAAGTTCTTTGAAATGTTTGGTATATTTTAGTTTTGTTTTGTGTGGAATTTACATATCCTTTTAGGCGGTATATGGGTGTTACAATTATTTGGTATCAGAGCCAGGTTTCAATCCTGGGACCGATGGGTTATAGGTCATATTCAAAACATAACATATATAAAATTTCATACAAAACATAACTAAAACATACCAAACACTTCAAATCATTTCTAGAAACTCAAGTAACATACATTTCATATCGTAGGATGTTATTTTATAAACATAACATATGGTTATTACAAACCATTTACATCAAAATACTTTATGTCTTATAACATTTAATACAACTCAAAAACTCAAACAAAACAACTTCCAAACATGTCACATCCTTCACTAGCGACTACGGTTGTCTCACCCTTAAGTCTTCTCATCAGAACCTACACAAAGGCAAAATCATCGTGCTTATATATATCTTAGTAAGGAATAACTAAACAAGATATAAACTAGTGATTATCTCTAACATTCGTCTAGCATTCACTTATACAGAATCAGATCATATCACTAATAGTCTTTAATTGTTCATATTATAGAGTAATTCAAACATTGTGTCCCTCAGAACAAAATATGATTCATCAATATAGAACAAGACATATAAATATAGAATGGAATGTTCAAAAATCAGAATAGGATACAATTATTGCATATCAAAATATCACTTGTTTCAAATCGAAATATGTCTTGCATCAAATCAAAACTTATTTTCTTTTAAAACAAAACTTGTTTATAACAACACTAAACATGTATTAGAATACGAAACAAGTTAGCCTACTAATCCTTTTTACAGAAGTAGGTAACGGGACCAGAACAAAAGATACCATGATTGGTATCACAGAACAGAAGAGACTTGTGTCTCAAAATCAGGGGATATTGTAGTGTCAATAATCAAGGGAAACCTTAGTGTCAGGTTATAGGAGCAGTTACAGACCCTTCTAGGCATGCCTATTTACCCATGACTAGGACTTTACAGTTTGTATAACAAAACATTTTGGATTTCATAATCATATGTAAGTGATGTAGTGCATAACATATGACTTTATTCCATTTTTCTCAAATTTAACATATTCATTCACATTTGATCAAATTTAACATTCCTTATAAACATAAACATTTGCAATAATGCACCAATATTGGACCCCCGCTTCTGGAACCTAGCATTCGGAGTCATTAAATTGAAATAGTACTTGTCCTCAACCTTATTAAACATGTTTTGGGACAATTAGCATAAATTTCTCTAGAGATATTGGATTAAGGTTTTTTTTAGATAGTTTGAAAGAGGACTTCAAGATATACAACTTTCATGAAGATTTTGAAGATAGAACCTATTATATAAAGGGTCAAAATTGGACCAGATTATAGGGTCAGACAAAACCAAACAAAGGGTCAGACGAATTGGAACAATTGTCATAAATTTCTCTAGAGATATCGGATTAAGATTGTTCTTCAATGGTTTAAAATAGGACTTCAAGATCTACAACTTTCATGAAGACCTTAAAGATAGATTCTATAATCTCCAAGGAGAAAATTGGACCAGACGATATGGTCAGATGAACCAAGATGAAGGGTCAGAAGAATCAGAATAATTATCATAACTTTCTCTACAGATATTGGATTAAGGTTTTCTTTAGATGGTTCGAAAGAGAACTTTAAGATCTACAACTTTTATGAAGAGCATGAAGATAGATTCTATCATCTAGAGGGATAGAATTAGACTAGAAGAAACTAGATGAAAGGTCAGACAAATTAGAACAATTGTCATAACTTTCTCTGGAGATATCGGATTAAGGTGTTCTTTGGATAGTTTGAAAGAGGACTCCTAGATCTACAATTTTCATGAAGACACCAAAGCGAGATTTTGTCACCTAGAGGGTCAAAAATTATCCAGAATATGTAAGATGAATAGTGCACAGAAGATACACGTCATTACCAGACGACACGTCATCACCAGACGATACACGTCATCACTAATGATACAATCTATACTCCTAAGCATCCCCACTTATAAGGACCATAACTTTCGACTCCTCCAAAAATTTCATACTATAGACCATTGCAAAGTTAGAAAGATAAGCTACAACTTTCCAGAAGGTAACTTTGACTAATTTAGCCTAAATTAGTCCATTTTTTCCCCTGAATTCAGCACACAATATCTATTCCTATGAATGACTTGAAATATGAAATGTACTACTACAAGATAAATGAGCATATACATGATGGAAATTTTCAATTCTAAACGCATTGCTAAATCAAAAGAAGTTCATACATAACTTTAATTCATATTAACATTATAATCAAAGGCTTAACACAAAATACATTGGATGCTCAATTTTTGACATGCTCATAAATCTATCAAAAAAAATAAAAAAATGATCGAACTAACTTAGTTACAAAAGTTTCTAATATCTTGGAGTTTCCAATGCCTTGCAAAGATTACTAACCTTATCGTTCTGCACCTGAGGAGAGATTAGTGGGGTGAGTTACACAGCTCAGTGGCCAATATATTTATAGCCGTTGGCAATTGACCACATATTGAAGCTTATGTACATGTATATCTAGCAGTTCGAGCATTCTCAATCTATTCTAGCAATTTAAACATTTAATAAATTTAGCTTAAACTCATATCACACAGCATCGACTTCATCCATTAAACATAACATGCAATTATGCACCATACTTGACAATTTAAAGATGCAATGCATAAACAAATGGCTCGAGAGTTCCGTGGAATGCAACAGAGAAACCAAAGTTTACACCGTGAATAAAGTGAGTCTAAATTCTCAAGATCTCATGGCCTTAAGCAGGCAGCTAGGAGAAGGCTATAGGTCAACATGCATGTGACTAATGAAACGAGTTCCTCTCTTACCCAATCACAAGCAAATTTAGGATCAATTCAATCATATGCTTATAATTTCATGCTTTTTCTTCTTTTCATCTAATTCAAAATGTTATAACCTCTTTCAAAGTATAACATAATCACGATGCCTGATGCATTTCCAAACATTCATAACAATTTTAAATTCAAGCAAATCGAATTCAGCAAATCAACATACACACACATAGGCAAGAACTTGCCCAATTACACAATAACTATAAATACATTACCCACCTAATTACTTTACAAAAATCTAAGTCAAGCTTGCCTTTTCTCCTTGCTCTTGGGTAGGATTCCCTTGGTTTCCTAAACAACCAAGGTTCCATTCAAAACAACATTCCAATAAAATTATTAAACTTCAAAAATCATAAAAATTGTAACAAATACAAACTAAGCTCAAATCTAACCTACCTATGGTTAATCTAGGATAGAAAACCTAAGACCTAGTTTAAAAACCCTAAGATCAATTAGGTTCTCCTAATTCATCTTCTTCCAACACAAACCTTTTTTTTCTCTCTAACTCCTCCATCCTCAACACATCCCATTTCTTTAGTAAAGCAAGAAGAAAAGATGGCTAAACTACCTTAACAAACTTAATTTCTTTTCTTTTCTTCTTTCACCAAAACCTCTCTTGTTCTCTCTTATTTTCGTTTTTCACTATTCTCCCCCTTCAATTCACGTTTTTCTCTTCTTATCAAGCAAGACAACATATTCTTCTTCCATTTCTACCCTTAATGAGTCCAAAAAGTTTATTTTATCCTTCCTTATAAGTTTATATTCTTTTATGCTTAAGTGATCTCCCAAAAATTTCCTTGAACATCCTTATTACATTAACACTTTAATTCCACTTACCCATTCAATAAATCCTACTAACTTTGACATAATTATAACTCCAAAAATTAAATCTATCTAGACCTCAAAATTATTTTTTAAATTATGCTTAGGTTAAAGAAAAAATTTGAGTCCAACAACCAAAGAATATATTAAGTAATTACACATTACATGTATTCACACAAGTTACCAATTCACAAACATTCATAACTAACACATTACTCTTGTTTTTTAAATCACATTAGCATTCAAACTTGGTTCATTTTACACCTTAATTAAGTCCAATTATTCCATTATAAAGTACCTTATCCTTATATGGTCCATCCATTGCCCAAAACCAAGCTTTTCTCCTTCCTAAATACTTACCAAGATCGTGGGAATGAGCCATATCACGATCGTGGGATGAGTGAACTAAAGGCCACTCACCCATAACCTTAATTTTGGTTCCAAATTTTACTTCTCCATACTACATCCAATACACCTTCACCAAAGTCCATTAATTTCACTTCAATTCTACCTTATTCATGCTTCAATCCCTTATCAAATTCATGTCAAAACCTAATTTTAAAATCACTCATTAGACAACTCACTAATCATTTTCTTATATACATCAAAACCAAAACAGAATTTGTCAAACAATGATCATTTTCCAACACTCAATTATCACATCCTTGATGCTATCAAGTTTATAAAGTTTTATTTTAGTTCAATTACCATAAAACTTGTATTAATATATGCTATCAAGTTTAGAATTCCCTTACCTATTTAGCTTTGATATGTGTTTAATTGTCGATATTTTTAATCATTTACACTTAGCAATTATTGACATAAAAATACTTAAGATATTCACTTTAATTCATATTTGATTTTAGGTACAATTTGGGAGCAAAGAAATTAAAGTGAGTTGAAAGCACGATAAATGGGTCATTTTCCGAAGATCAATATCTACTTGCTTTTATGGAGGAAGAAGAAAAAAAGAAAGAAAAAAATCAAAATAAGAGAATTTAAAATGCTTGCTTAAAAAAATGAAAAAAAAAAGGTAATAAGTTGATGCAGCGTGAACGTTGCAGCGTTCACGCTGCTACTCTGCGTTTAAGCAGCTGAAGGCAGGCAACGCAGTTGTGCGTTTAACGCACAACGCAACGTTTAAGCAGCTGAAGACAGGCAACACAGTTGTGCATTTAACGCACAACGCAGCGTTGTGCGTTAAACGCACAAGCTGTCTGCATAACGTCTGCGTTACGCAGACTGTAACACCCCACTCCCGCAAGACTCGAACCCGACATCGATGGTGATATCCGAATCCGTGCCCTACGAGGGTGGCGTGCTACATCACTCAGTAAAATTTTTTTCAAACATTTATTCGCGCGGAAAAGACAGTAATAATCTGAGCCCATGTTCAGAGATAAACAGTTTCAGTTTCAGAAATAAACATTTTCAGTTATTACAATCATTCAACAATAAGTTACACTCATTTAATGTACAAAAAGCCATAACTAAATTGGGCTCATTACAA
>JANVCQ010000231.1:14819886-14832841 GCA_025531925.1 Erythroxylum plowmanianum
CATTAGGACTTGTCATTATCCCTATTTTCTCCCCTCTGATTAATTGATTCAATTTATGCTTGGCCCAAGATTTCCTACAATTCTAGCTACCCTCTCTCAAGGTGTAACTAAATTTCACTAGTTAAATAAATTAGAAATAACTTTGGGATCTCTCGATGTGCAAAGCCTTTCCTAAACATTCAACTAGATATGAAGTTATCCTAACGGTAGCATATTGATCTATTGAAATCTCTTCCTAATAAATCAATAATTTTATTATAGGTCTATTAATTGACAACTCTTGTTGTACAATTAACACATATTACCAAGCTAACTCTCTCGATTTATTGCAAGGTTTAAGCACAATAAATAACATGAACATGTATATCATTAAATCAATAACCAAAGGTTCACAAATAGTTCAACAACAAATCGTAAAAATTGTTTTAGCCAATCATAATATCCATAATATCCCCCAACAATCAAATAATCCATGAAAGTATGCTAAAAGAGAAAGAATTTGAAATAAGACTGGATAGGGCAGCTCCTCCTTTTCTTTGCCTAATTTGGAAAATATGGATGACGGGGTGCTTTTTGCCTAATCGGGAATGAAACCTTTAATCTCCCCTATCTCTAAGCTCTCGATCTGTCTTTTGGCTCTAAGAAGCAAGTTCCACGACCCTCTGGTAACTCTCGGGAATCTATGTCTTAAAAAGTTACAAAAACCTAAAAAAAATACATGCAACCTGCGTGTCTCTTCGACTTTTGGTTCCCACGATCGTGGGAATTATACTTATGCTTCCCACGATTGTGGGTTAACTTAACAGAAACTTTCTCCATAGATTTCCCACTATCATGGAAAACATGCACTTTTCCACGATCGTGGGTTCTTATTTTTCAGTAACTCCAATTCTCTTCTCTTCTCTTGGTCCCTAGTTTAATCATAAAAGGTGTCCACCCTCCATTCCTAAACCAAAATGATCAATTCCTACCCTAAACCAATATCAAACACAAAAGAACAATCATGAAGATTAAACTAAATAAAAACACACAAAACAGATCCTAAAACACAAAAATAATAACCTAGCATGCAAGAAACACATACCAAATACTTAGAAAAACACATATTAATGCACAACTATCAACTTCCCCACACTTAAATCCTTGTTTGTCCTTAAGCAAAATCAAACTTAACCAATAAATTCCATCACTTCATTTTCAAAAAGATCAAAGCATACAGTCCTTAAAATTTTGGCCAACTCAAATGTCGAGCCATTACACATATCGTAACGACTTTTCATTAGTGTACATAAGAAAACTCAATTTATGGCACCATCACTCAAAGATAAGTATAAACACAAAATCAATGTTCCTTATGGTTTCACTCATTTCTCTCAAGTGTTTGATGGTTAGTGTTTCGCTCAAGCTCCCTATAAGAAACTACAATACCATAAGCTTGTTAATACACTAATTATACTCTACAATGATTACATGCATAAATAGATCCAAAAGGCTTATCTCAAGTTGTAATGTGGTAAGGGTTAAGGTTGGTCAAACGAAGAAATACAAGCATGCATAAAGTAATAAATGAACAAAGGGATACAAAACATATTCTGAGATATACAAATGTAATTATACTACTACTCCGAACTTATTAATGCTACCAAAACATTCTTCCCTTTTTCTTTTCTTTTTCACTTTTCCTTTTTTCTTTTCGTTTTTTCTTTTTTATATAATTAAAGAAACAACATACAAAATATCAACTAGATACAAAGTGATCAAAGAGTAAAAGTATAACTCAACTCATATCGAAACGAAAAAATTTTGTATACCAAAAATCCTAAACTAATGCATCACTTAATACTTTACTAAGCTTGTGAATGGATAGGCTAATAAGGTTTTGGGTTTCGAAATATGATGTGTTTTCAAGAAACAAAAGGGCTAATGCTTAACAAGGCTAACAAGGGTAGGCCATTTAAGCCAAGAGTTATCACAAAGAAAAACCTTAATCATTTCTATTAAGCATGCATCTAGTAGACTCAAA
The DNA here is from genome assembly GCA_025531925.1 of Erythroxylum plowmanianum. Lineage (NCBI taxonomy): Eukaryota > Viridiplantae > Streptophyta > Magnoliopsida > Malpighiales > Erythroxylaceae > Erythroxylum > Erythroxylum plowmanianum. The sequence goes on from JANVCQ010000231.1 coordinate 14,821,910, forward strand.
CCGATTCAAAGTTAGTTCTGAAGGTAGTAATCTAAAGGGGTATCACACACTTAAGGAAATAAGATGACTATAGATGGAGTCATATAAGCTCAATCCTCATATTGGGTCAAATGAAAATTCATTATGCATCTCTACACCACCTCATTGCTCAAGTGTCACATTTTGAGTAAGCTTATGCAACCAACTACTTTTCATCACTCAACATGATTGACTCTCTACTTAAGTAGCCTAACTCAAGTTCAAGCATGCATTCAATCTTATTCTAACTAACATGACAAAATCTCATGGCAAAACACATCAAAAATTATTCAAGTGTGATTCCATTACTTAACACAACACAACATCAAACAACAAGCTAATACGTCTAAAACATGCATCCTAAACAGTAAATAAAACAAATTTAAATGATGCAATTGACAAAGAAAATGTCACCTCCCCACACTTGGACAGTAGCACATTGTCCTAAATGTGACAAGGCAACCACAAAAGAAATCAAGACATTAAATACAACATCAACCAAGCAAATAAATAACATAACTAGCAAAGTAAATAATACAATATAAATAGTGAAAGGTAAAGAAGGCTTATGGGACTTCACTGTTCTTTTTCTAGAAGAACTTTAGGAACTTCTTCTTCATATACCACTGCTTCTTGTGTACTTGTCGCATGTGGTTGCTAAGTTCATCGATTTGCAAAATCATTTGTTGTTAATCATCTAATCAAGATTTTACTAAAACTGATCAACATTCGTTGCTAGTTTTGTTTCCTCTTCGACTGCTTCTTCTTGAGGCTCCGATGGTCCCTGAATTCTTACCCTTTCTGCTCTTGATAGCAATACACGTCTAAGAATTTCGAAGCTCCATAGAATAAAACTCCAAAATTTCAGGGTGTCTTAAATATGACACATCAAACACATCATAATTAGTAGTAGGCACAGTATCCACATCAAGATGATAAATAAAGCCAAAGTAGTGACAACATAAGCCATGCCAAAATATGAGCTTTCCTTATTGACGTAACTCACAATAGACCTAAAAATGTGATACGAAAATTTATTTTAACTTTGCGATCCATGCACCAAAGAAAGAAAATTTCATTAGCATAACCCTTATTGCTTTCAATTTTATTAAAAACAATTAAGCACATAAATTTGTGAAGCAGTAAAAGCTCCGTGCTACGAATTAAGGTGTTCAGTGCATTCCTAGAATCAAATGTGTTTTCACCCGTAAGGCTTTTCCAATAGTCATCCACATAGAAGTCATCATGATCATCTAAAATTTTAACGTTTGATAAGTCAAAAAGTGCACGAATTACTGTATAATCAAACTTATAAACATGACCACCTATTTAAAACCAAAATGTATCCACTTTTCGATTATAATGCACAATGGTAAAAAATTCAACAGTCATCATTGGGTATATCAGTACATCACAACGAATTAATTGACCCCAACCAATATTCGCAACTAATCATTCAATGTTACGCCTCAAACCTAGAGTTTCTAACAATTCAAAATCAAAGTATTGGGGAGGCAATAATTCTTTATCTTTAAGGTCCTGAAATTGCATACCTTTGTTGTCCAAAAAATTAGGAATGGGGCACAAAAATTTGCCGCTATATTAATTTTACTTTACCAGAGACTTATTGATGCAATTAATCGATGGGTTTTCGAGAAATAAGCTTTTTTGGAGCCATTGACGAAGAAAAATCTGCAAAAATAGGCAAAAGAGAGTGTGAGTACATTTTAGAGGGAGATGGAAACTCACTAAATCCTTGTATTCTTGATGGTGTAGTGTGAAATGAGTGTAAAAGAAGTGATTAATGATGAAAAAGATGAAGAAAGTATCAAATTTTGGGAGAAAAATGAAAGATTTTCGAAGCTAGGGTTAGTGAGAGAGTCAGTTAAAGAGAGGAAAAGTGAGGGAAAGTGAAGAAAAAAGAAGAGAGGGTTTTTTAAAAATTTTATGTCGAAGGATCCCACGATTGTAGAAATCACATAATACCAAAGTTTGGGAGAAAAATGAAAGATTTTCGAAGCTAGGATTAGTGAGAGAGTCAGTTAAAGAGAGAAAAAGTAAGGGAAAGTGAAGAAAGAAGAAAAGAGGGTTTTTTAAAAATTTTCTGCCAAAGGATCCCACGATCGTGGGAATCCCTGTGATTTTCATGATCGTAGGTTAAGGCTCTAGAAACTTTTTAGAGAGTCTTCCCATGCTTGTGGAAAGTGGGTCCATTTCCATGATCGTGGTTTAAAGCTCCAAAAAGTTTCTGGAAAGCCTTCCCACGCTCGTGGGAATCAACCCAATTCCCACGATCATAGATTGTCCAACTTTTCCAACCTCTTAGCCTTCTTCTAAGCTTAGCATGCATTCCCAACATTCACTCAACCTACCAACAAAAAAAAATCAACTAACAATAAGAAATTTGGAAAGAAAACAAGTTAAAACTCAAACAAAATTCAAACCAAACATAATCAAAACCAAACAAATCAAACACATAAGTAAGCAAAGCAAGAAAAATAAAGGTAAACATGCTAAGTTAAGGTCATTAGCTTGACCATTGCACATGTATTCATAAAGGTGTAGAAGAAAGGAAAGAGATGACTTCCCTTTCTTATAAGTATATCCCTCCATAGTATGGCTTGCATCAATGCCTATTGACCTTGAAAGTTTTACCCATGTCATTTTCCAACTTCAAAGCTCCATAGGGAAACACTTGAATAACCTTAAAGGGCCTACTCCATCTTGACTTGAGTTTTCTAGGAAATAATCGAAATTGTGAATTGAACAAAAGCACCAAGTCCCCAATCTTGAACTCCTTCTTCTTGATGCGGGCTTCATGCCACTTCTTTGTCATTTCCTTGTACAACTTGGCATTTTCATAAGCATCAAACCTCAATTCTTCTAATTTGTTAAGTTGTAACAATCTTTTTTCACCCATAAGCTTCCAATCCATGTTCAACTTCCTAATGGCCCAATAGGCCTGATGCTCCAACTCCAAAGGTAAATGACACGCCTTGCCATACACAAGTCTATACAAGGTACTTCCTATGGGTGTCTTAAAAGCGATCCTATAAGCCTATAAGGTGTCATCTAGCTTTAATTCCCAATCCTTTTTTGAGGTGCTTACTACCTTCTCCAAAATCTTCTTCAGCTTTCTATTCACCACCTCCACTTAACCACTAGTTTGGGGGTGGTAAGGATTCGCCGCTCTATGATGAACATTGTATCTTTTCAGAAGATCCTCAAATGATTTGTTGCAAAAATGACTCCCTCCATCACTTATAATTGCTTCAGACACCCCAAATCTCGTAAAGATCTTCTTGATGAACTTTTGAATGACCTTGCCATCATTAGTTGGAGTAGCTACAACCTCAACCCACCTGGAAATATAGTCAACTCCAACTAATATGTAAGCGTTACCTAAAAAAGGATGGGAATGGTCCTATGAAGTCCAATCCCCACACATCCAATATCTCCACATCCATGTTGTTTGAAAGCGGTATCTCATCCTTCTTCGATATGTTACCCACTCTTTGACACCTATCACACTTTAGCATAAAATCTCAAGCATCCTTAAACAAGGTTAGCCAATAGAATCCATACTTTAAGATTTGAGATGTAGTCTTGTTAGCTCTATAATGCCCTGCATAAAGTGAACTATGACATTGCATCAAAATTTCAATCATTTCATCTTTGAGAACACACTTGTGAATCACACTGTCAGCGCATATCTTATAAAATACAGATTCATCCCAAATATAACAAGAACATTGAAATACAAATTGTTTCCTTTGTTGATAAGAAAGATCAGAAGGAAGAATACTACCTAAGAGGTAGTTTGCAATATCAATAAACCAAGGACAAAAAGGATTATCTACCATCATTAGAGCCTCATCAGGAAAGCTCTCCTCAATTTCCTCTTCTTCTTTATAGTGGCCTCTTCTGAGTCTTGAGAGTTGGTCCACTATAACATTTTATGCTCCCTTCTTGTATTTAATCTCAATGTCGAATTCTTAGAGCAGAAGCACCCACCAGATAAGCCTTGCCTTGACATCCTTCTTTGCAAAAAGATATCGCAATGTAACATAATCTATAAAAACAATGACATGCGAGCTTAAAAGATACGATCAAAATTTCTCACATGCAAATATCAAAGCAAGTAACTGCTTTTCCGTAGTTGTATCATTCAATTGTGCTCCCATCAAAGTCTTGTTTGTGATGGCTTGTTCGCTTGCATCACACATAATTTCGAAAGGAATAGAGAAATTTGGCGATGTCAGAATAGGTGTTGATATAAGTGCCTTCTTCAACCTAGTAAAAGTGTCCAAATAAGCATCATCAAAAACAAAAGGCACATCTTTAACTAATAAATAAATTAAGGGTTTAGTGATAAGAGAAAAATCTTTGATGAACCGTTTATAGATACCTACATGACTAAGGAAGGCTCGAATGCCCTTGATGTTGGTAGGAGGTGGTACCTTTTCAATTACATAGGTCTTAGCTTGATCCACTTCAATCTCCTTACACGAGATCTTATGGCCCAATACAATTCCCACTTGGACTATGAAGTGACACTTTTCCCAATTCAAGACTAGACGAGACTCCTCACATCTTTGAAGCACTCTTTCTAAATTTAACAAGCAATGATCAAAAGAATTTCCAAAGACAGAGAAATCATCCATAAATACCTCCATGAATTTATCATTCATGTCTATGAATATGGCTATTATGCACCTTTGGAATGTGGCAACCGAATGGCATCCTCCGATAAGCACAAGTCCCATAAGGACAAGTGAAAGTGGTCTTCTACTGATCCTGTGGGTATATAACCACCTAATTGTGCCCTGAGTATCTATCAAGAAAATAGTAAAATGCATGGTCAACCAGCCTCTCAATCATTTGGTCCACAAAAGGTAAAGGGAAGTAATCTTTCTTAGTGGCCAAATTGAGCTTCGAGTAATTAATACATACTCACCAACCTATGATGGTCCTAGTACAAATCTTTTCACCTTTTTCATTTTCCATCACTATCATGTCTCTTGTCTTAGGCACACATTATATCGGACTCACTCACTCACTCACTATCTGATATAGGATAAATAATCCCTACATCTAACAACAATATTACCTCCTTCTTTACAACCTCTTGCATGTTTGGATTTAAGCTTCTCTATTGCTTTCTCACAGTTTTATAGCCTTCGTCTGGGTTAATCATATGCATCACCACATTGGGGCTAATCCCCCTAATATCAAAAATTTGCCACCCCTTAGCTCTGATCCTTTTTCCTAATGATCTTCACCACTTTCTATTCTTACTAATCATCTAATTGGTTCGAGATAATGATGGGTAAGGTATGGTTTTTACCTAAAAGGTGTATCTCAAATGAGAAGGTACGGGTTTAAGCTCTAAAGTGGGGGTTTAACAATGGAAGGTGGTATAGGTGTATATATTCTCTCTAACTTCTCTAACTCAACTTCCCCACATAAATCCTCTTCTCTCAACTCTCATCCTCATGTACTTCAGTAACTTCATTCTCTTATCTTTGTGTACTTTAGTGACTTCATTAACTTCCTTTTCAACCTCCTTCACACATTCATCCATAACATCAATCTTCATACATACGTTAGCATCCATTAGTTTCTTCAAAGATTTAGACATATTAAACTTAAATTGCTCATCACCAATCCTCAAAACAAGTTTTCCCTCATGCACATCAACTAATGCCCTACTAGTATTCATAAAAGGCCTACCCAAAATCAATGGACAAATTTTATCAGCTTCAAAATCCAATACCACAAAATCAACTAGATTAATAAATTTGTCTGCATTTACCAGCACATCTTCTACAACTCCATATGGTATCTTGATGGATTAATCCGCAAGTTGAATCAACATGGATGTTGGCTTGACCTCTCCTATTCCTAATTTCTTGAAAGCAGACAAAAGCATTAACTTAATACTTACACCTAAATCACATAAGCATTTAGAAAAATCAAAGTCACCAACAACACATGGAATCGTAAAACTACCTAGATCTTGTAGTTTAAAGGCATCGTGTTTAAGATAATCAAACTATAATTCTCTATCAAAATGACCGTCTGATTTTCCTCCCAAGTACGTTTGTATGTTAGTATGTCCTTGACAAACTTCGCATACTTGGGCATGCACTCCAAAGCTTCTACCAATGACAAGTTAATATGAAGCTTCTTCAATTTCTCCAAAAACTTGGAAAACTGAGTGTCCACCTTATATTGTCTCACCCTTTATGGATACGAAAGTTTAGGCTATTAGGGTGGTGGTGATACATAAGGCCTCTCTTCTTCTTTCTCTTCTCAAATCTCCTGACCTTTTCCTTTTTCTTGGTAATCCTTTTTCATACTTGGTTCCTCTGTCTGCTTGTCACTTTAAAGTGTGATAGCCTTCCATTGTTCCCTTGGGTTTGCCTCGCTATTGCTTGGTAAGCTACCTGCACTTCTATAAGACATAGCATTAGCAAGTTGACCTACCTGTACCTCCAAGTTGTGGATGTATGAGGCATGGTTCTTTATAATCTGATCAAACTTTGCCTCCATCCTCTTCTAACTTTCCTCCTAGCTTGAAAACATCCTTTTTTGGTTCTCTTCTTGATTTACCAGTTTAGACCCTAAAACATCCATTAACTTGTCCATTTTGTTCTCCAAAGATCCAAGCTTGGCTTACTGAAATTTTGGAGGTCCTTGCAGTCTTGCTTGACCACCTACATTGTTAGTACTCTAAGAAACATTTAGGTGGTTTTTCCACCACGGATTATAAGTATTCAAGTATGGATTGTTACCTCACTGTGGTTGGCCCAAGTAACTTACCTGTTCAGTGCTACTAGCTCCCAACAAAAACATTCTACTATGCAATGATTGTCTTGCCTGCATAACTTATACTATGATTGCATAGCTTTGGTTGTAGATGAAGATGCTCCTTGCATGTTACTCAACTGCTTAGTAAGGGTTATGTTTTGTGCCTGCAAAGCAGTAATAGAGTCAATTAGGATCATACCTTTTTGCTCCTTCTACCCCTATCTACTCATCTAGCTTGACCACATATAACTGTTGCTCACCAATTCTTCCAAAAGGTCATGTGTTGCATTGATAGTTTTCCTCAACAAAGACCCTCTCGCAGCTACATCTATGGTCTCTCTTGTGCTCTGATTTACACCATTGTAAACTATTTGGATGAGGATTTCCCTTGGAAGGTTAGGGTGGGCACAGCTTCTCTGTAGTTCTTTAAACCTCTCCCAAGCTTTATATAAAGACTCCCCATCACTTTTTTGAAAATTTGTGATTTCCTTAATGATCCTTATTGTCTTGGTCAATGGGATGTATTTCTAGCTATTTTGTAAGTATTAATCTACCCTGAGCTGAGTGAATTGTACCACACCATCACCTGATCTCTTAAAGTGAAAGAAAATAGTTGCAACCTCACAGCATCATCAGACATCCCATTAAACTGAAAGGTGTCGCATATCTAAAAATTGGCAACATGGGCATTGAGATCCTCATTAGACAACCCATAGAACTTCACACTACTCTAAAAAATGTTAAGGAGTGCTGGCTTGATCTCGAAATTGCTAGCTTGAATCACTGGCCTCACAACTCCTTGAGGACTAAATCATGGCCTCATAAAGTCCATCAGTGTCTTTTCAGCCCCTTCTTATGCCATATTGAGGTATACAATGTCTTGGCACTTCACTCTTCTCAATTTTCATTCATGCCTTGTGATATCTACTAACTCTTCATCATGAAATTCAGTATTCCTTCTCGTTTTGCTTGTGTTCATACACTTGCAAAGACACAAGGAAAAGTATCAAAAACTATTAAATCAAAGTAACCCAAAGTAAATCAGATGTTAAACAATTAATCCCTGGCAATGGCGCTAAAAACTTGTTGAATGCAAAACACACTACTAGTCTTATGCTAAAAACTGCAAGTATACAGGTCATACTTATATTTGAAAGTGGATACCAATCCTAAGAGGATTATGCTTAAGCACCACTTAATTCAGGTTGTTCTTTATTTAAGAAATCATTTCAATCGAATTTAAAAAGATAAGTAACATAAAGATAAACTAAAAGTAACAGGAAATAATGCAACCAAACCAAAATCATAAACTAAGACTTGGAGAAAATCAAGATTAATCATTAGGACTTGTCATTATCCCGATTTGCTCCCTTATGATTAATTGATTCAATTTATGCTTATCCTAAGATTTCCTAAAATTCTAACTTCCCTCTCTCAAAATGTAACTAAATGTCACTAGTTAAATAAATTAGAAATAACTTTGGGATCCCTCAATGTGCAAAGCATTTCCTAAACATTCGACTAGATATGAAGCTATCCTATTGGCAGCATATTGACCTATTGAAATCTCTTCCTAATAAATCAATAACTTCTTTTTTATAGGTCTATTAATCGACAACTCTCGTTATACAATTAACACATATTACCAAGCTAACTCTCTTAATTCATTGTAAGGTTTAAGCACAATAAATAACATGAACATGTATATCATTAAATCAATAACCAAAGGTTCACAAATAATTCAACAACAAACCTTAAAATTGCTTTAGCCAATCATAATATCCATAATATCCCCAACAATCAAATAATCTATGATAAACATGCTAGAAAGAAATTGAAATAAGACTGGACAGGGCAGCTCCTCCTCTTCTTTGCTCAATCAGGAGAATCTGGATGACAAGCTAAGCTTTGCCTAATCAAGAATGAAACCTTTAATCTCTGCCTATCTTTAGGCTCTCAATTTGTCTTTTGGCTCCAAGAAGCAAGTTCGACGACCCTCTAATGGCTCTCGAGATTTTATGTCTTATAAAGTCACGAAAACCTTAAAAAATACATGAAACTTGCGTGTCTCTTCGACTTCTAGCTCCCATGATCGTGGGAGTTATACTTGTGCTTCCCATAATCATGGGTTAACTTAATAGAAACTTTCTCCATAGTTTCGCATGATTGTGGAAAACATGCCCTTTTCCACGATCGTAGGTTCTTATTTTTCAGTAGCTCCGTTTCTTTTCTCTTTTCTTGGTCCCTAGCTTATTCACAAAGGTGTCCACCCTCCATTCCTACACCAAAATGATCAATTCCTACCCTAAACCAATATCAAACACAAAATAATAACCATGAAGATCAAACTAAACAAAAACACACAAAACAAGTCCTAAAACACAATAATGCTAACCTATCATGCAAGAAACATATACCAAATACTTAGAAAAACACATACTAATGCACAACTATCATGAACCAAATGAGAAATTTAACTTTAAATTGGTATATTTGGACTTGATTAAGGCTACGAATGAGCCTAGATTGTTGATTGATTAATTGGTTAAGAGCTTGATAAGTTTATGTAGTTAATTAATGTCATGACCTAAAGAATAGACTGTTTTGATGTGGTTGAGTTCAAATCTAGAAATTTTGATTTGTTAAAGGAATAAATGAGTTCTTTTAATGAAAACATGATCTTAAGGACATGAGTAATGTGTATAAGGTATGGATGAATGAGCATTGAAGAACATGGGGTAATTATGAATGAGAATTGGTTAAATGTATGAATGTATATTGCTGGAAAAAGTTTGGTGAATGTATAGATCTAGCTTGCTGAAATTATAGCTTTAAAGTAACAATTGTGCATGGATTATGAGAGGCTTTTTTATCATGAAAATGTTCAAAGATAAGTGTAAAGTATGGTTGATGAATTTGGACTAAATCAAGCTAACTTAAAGGTACAAACCTGATTGCAAAATGGTAGTATACAAAATATGATGTTTGAATGGTCTTAGGGTGTATAAGCACAAATTGAATAGTTAAGATCTATGTATAAGAATACATACCAGGGAAAGTCAATTGAGCATTCATTGAACATAACATATATAAATGTGTATGATTGAGTACTTATTTGATTAAACAAGTTAGTAATGTGTACATATATGTGTATTGTATGATTTGGAAACACAAATTCACTGATAGCTTCCAAACATTGCCAACTCGTCAAGGCAATAGCTATCTGGAGCATACTATGAGTTAACCTAGATGTTTACTCACTATATTTGAATTGTTCTTTATTAACTATTAGATATTGAAATGTTACTGATATGATTGTGTTATTTTGGGACATTGATTGTTCAAGGAGTTTGATATTCAGGACTATATTGGAAGTGTTTGCAAATTGAATGTGAATATGGAAATTGTGTTCTCAACTATATGTTGAATGTCGGACTTAGATCCAATGAATGTGTTATATGACTGTGGACACCGAATGAGAGTTATTGATAGAATAATATGTGATTTAATGCATTTTTATTACATTGATATGTATGATCAAATAAAGGAGTTATGATCGAAGTGATCAATGTAAGAAAAGAGCTTAAAGCTCAAAAATGTGCACACAAAGCCACAAGCTCAACGATTAATGAGCCCGGTATCCACAATAGGTACAGGATGGTATTTGAAATGAACTCGGTTTCCACAATGGATATGGGATAGTTAAATAGGTGCTCAGTCACAACAAAATAAAAATGAAAGTGAAGGCTCATATGCAACGCAAATATATATATACATTTATCATGTGAATCATTGTAAAGAATTACTAAATTGAGTTGAGATAATGTTATGCTATGTTTGTGTACATGTGAATGATTGTAAAAAAAAGTATTGAATTGTGTTGATATAGTGATCTACAATACTTGTGTATATATTGATGATATGAATGATTGAGCTGAAAGATTGGATTTGTTAGAGTTACGTAAGTATAGTGCCCTGAAAAGTAAGTGTATTTACATGTAACTTAAATTTCTTCCAGTTACAATTTTGTAATGAAAATATTTATTATTAATGAAACAAAAGAGTTTGGTTTTATTTGTGTGAGCATTATATATCTAGTCA
>JANVCQ010000231.1:14835090-14848779 GCA_025531925.1 Erythroxylum plowmanianum
CTAGGAGAACAAGAGGTAAATCAAATTGGTTGAGGATACAACAACAAGGAGAAGATAGATTGATAAAGGAAAAGATTTAAAAAGCAAAGGCTTTGGATACAAGAAGAAGGAGAGGATAGCGCAGTAAGGAGTTAAAGCTGTAGCAAAGGAGTCGATAATACTCTTCATCTTGTTTATGTTTATTATTATCCTTATAACATATCATGTATAGATTGACATGATGATTTGGATATATTGCTTCCACTGCAAATAAGATTTCTAAAAAGTTTTGAAATTTACTTGTTCTCTAAATATAGCATGCTTTCTTTTTCTGATCCAACACTCATCCCTGTGCACTTCAGTAACTTCATTAACTTTCTCTTCAACCTCTTTCACACATTCATCCACAACATCAATCTTCAAACATACATTACCATCCATTATTTTCTTCAAAGATTTAGACATATTGAACTCAACCTACTCATAACCAATCCTTAAAACAAGTTTTTGCTCATGCACATTAACTAATGCCCTATCAGTATTTACAAAGGGCCTACCCAAAATCAATGGACAATTTTTATTAGCTTCAAAATCCAATACCACAAAATCAAAAGGAATAATAAATTTGTCTACTTTTACCAACACATCTTCTACAACTCTATATGGTCTCTTGATGGATTAATCCGTAAATTGAATTAGCATGGATGTTAGTTTGACCTTTTTTTGTCCCATTTTCCTGAAAACATACAAAGGAATCAAGATAATGCTTTCACCTAAATCACATAAGCATTTAGAAAATTTAAAGTCACCAACAACACATGGAATCATAAATCTCCCTAGATCTTGTAGTTTTGAAGGCATTGTGCTTAAGATAATCAAACTACAGTTTCCCGTCAAAGTTATCATCTGATTGTCCTCCCAAATACATTTGTGTGTCAATATGTCCTTTAGAAACTTTGCATACTTGGGCATGCACTCCAAAGCTTCCACCAATGACAAGTTAATCTGAAGCTTCTTCAGTTTCTCCAAAAACTTGGAAAACTAAATGTCCATCTGATGTTATCTCACCCTTTGTGGATATGGAAGTTTAGGCTTGTAGGGTGGTGGTGGTACATAAGGCCTCTCTTCTTCTTTCTCTTCTCGAATCTCTTTACCTTTTCCTTTTTCTTGGTAATCCTTTTTCAAAATTGGTTCCTTCATTTGCTTGCGACTTCAAAATGTGATAAAATTTAATTATTCCCTTGGGTTAGCCTCGGTATTACTTGGTAAGCTACCTTCACTTCTAGAAGACATAACATTAGCAAGTTAACCTACTTATACCTCCAAGTTATGGATGGATGAGGCATGGTTTTTCACAATCTGATCAAACTTTGCCTCCATCCTCTTTTGACTCTCCTCCTGGCTCAAAAACATCCTCTTTTGATTTTCTTCTTGATTTGCCACCCAAAACATCCATCAACTTGTCCATTTTGTTCTCCAAAGATCCAAGTATGTCTTGCTGAAATCTTGGAGGTCCTTGAGGTCTTGCTTAACCACCTACATTGTTAGTACTCTAAGAAAAATTTGGGTAGTTTTTTCACCCCGGATTATAAGTATTCGTGTACGAAATGTTACCTTACTATGGTTGGCCCAAGTAACTTACGTGTTCAGTGCTACTAGCTCCCAACAAAAAGCATTTTGTTGTGCAATGGTTGTCCTACCCGCATAACTCACATTGTGATTGTATAACTTTGGCTATAGATGAAGGCGCTCCTTGTATATTACTTAACTACTTGGTGAGGGCTATGATTTGTGCCTATAACGCAGTGACAGAGTTAATTGGGATCATACCTTTTTACTCCTTCTGCCCCTGTATACTCCTCTAGCTTGACCACATACAACTATTGCTCGCCAATTATTCCAAAAGATTATGAGCTGCATCGATAGTTTTCCTCATCAAAGATCCTCCCGCAGCTACATCTATGGTCCCTCTTGTTTCCTGATTTACACCATTGTAGAATGTTTGTATGAGGAACTCCCTTGGAAGGTTATGGTGAGGACAACTTCTCTGTAGTTCTTTAAACCTCTCCCAACCTTCATATAAAGACTCCCCATTGCTTTGATGAAAATTTGTGATTTCTTTAATGATCCTTATTGTCTTGGTCAATGGGAAGTATTTAGCGAGAAATGTCTTGGCTAGCTGTTCCCAATTAGTAATCTAAACTGAGTTGAGTGAATTGTACCACGTCTTCGCTTGATCTCTCAAAGTGAAAGAAAAAAGTCGTAACCTTACGATATCGTCAGACATCCCATTAAATTGGAAAGTTCCACATATCTCTGAAAAGTTGGTGAGATGGGCATTGTGATCTTCACTAGATAACTCATAGAACTGCACACTAATCTGAAGAAAGTTATGGAGTGCGGACTTGATCTCGAAATTGTTAGCTTCAATCGTTGACCTTGTAACTGCTTGAGGACCGAATCCTGGCCTCATAAAGTCCATCGGTGTCCTTTCAGCCCCTTCTTCTACCATATTGGGTGTATAATGTCTTAGCGCTTCACTCTTCTCAACTGTCATTCGTGCCTTGTGATATCTACTAACTCTTTGTCATGAAATTCATTATTCCTTCATGTGTTCCTTGTGTTCATGCACCTGCAAAGACACAAAGAAAAGTGTCACAAACTCTTAAATCAAATAATGTAAACTAAACAAGATGTTAAACAAACAATCCCCAGTAACGACGTCAAAAACATGTTGAATGCAAAATACACTACTAGTCTTACGCTCAAAACTGCAAATATACGGGTTGTACTTGTAGTTAAAACTGGATATTGATCCCATGAGGATTGTGCTTAGGGGTTGTTCTTTGTTTAAGAAATCGTTTCGATCAAATTTTAAAAGATAAGTAAAATAAAATTAAAATTAAAAGTAATAGGAAACAATGCAACCCAAACTAAAATCGTAAACTAAGACTTGGAGAAAACCAAGATTAAATAATATGGCTTGTCATTATCCCTATTTACTCCCCTCAAATTAATTGATTCAATTTATACTTGACCTAAGATTTCCTAAAATTCTAGCTACCCTCTCTCATCATGTAACTAAATGTCACTGGTTAAATAAATTAGAAATAACTTCGGGATCTCTCGATGTGCAAAGCCTTTCCTAAGTGTTTACCTAGATATGAAGCTATCCTATAAGTTGTGTATTAATAAATTGAAATCTCTTCCTAACAAATCAATAACTTGTTATTTATAGGGCTATTAATTGTCAACTCTTGTTGTACAATTAACATTGATTACCAAGCTCACTCTGTCAATTTATTGTAAGGTTTAAGCATAATAAATAACACAAAATTATCATTAAATCGATAACAAAAGGTTCACAAATAGTTCAAACAACCAACCTTAAAAAATTATTTTAGCCAATCATAATATCCATAATATCCCCAACAATCAAATAATCCATGATAAATGATGGGCCCTAGGTCGTCGTACATATTCCGAGGTTACTATACGAGGGGATCGGGTGAAGATCCTATGGGGGAAGGGCTAGAAGTTTCAAATTTCTAAGGAGAATACAGTGTCAACATTGACGGACTTTGCCATGGCAAACTAAAATGTTTCACTGTATCAAAACCATGTGTACATTATAAAGGACCCTTTGGGTAAAGTTCGTCGTGGCGAAGTCCCAAGGTTGAGCAATGTACCCTTCGGGAAAAATACGTCGCCATGAAAATCTCACCTTCACTGAGGCAAAGTTCCAGATTAAGTGAGAATACCTCCATTGGGAAAGGTTCACCGCGGCAAACTTCTTGCTTCGCCATGGTGAAACCTACGAACCAGCAACCCAGTCCCAACATCCAACACTAACATACAATTCTATTTCCAACCACAACAATTAACAACTCAACCAACAAAGATAATTATGAACATATACAAAGAAACTTCTTCAATTCTTATCTCATTACTAAAGCAAAATGAAGTTTGAACATAGCTTTAGTTACATATCCATAACTACATCATTAACTTAATACAAAAATACAAATGGATGATTATGTTTGATATGCTTATAAAGCTACATAACAAAAGTCAAACTAACTTAGTAAAAAAGTTAAATATCTCATAGTGTGCCAAAGCTTTTGCAAGGATCAACGATCTTCTTGTTCTGCAACTGAGAGGGGAAAAATAATGGGTTAAGATATGAAGCTTAGTGGCTAATATATTATAGCCATCAGTAATGAGTCACATAATCAAACATATGTATATATATATCTATATCTCATTTAATCTAGTAATTCAATCATCCACAATTGTAGCTCAAAACTCATAGTTAGAATGTCATCATATAAAACATAGCATATACATTTAACCACCAAAGCATGACACTTAATTATGAATCATACTTGACAATTCAAAGATGCAATGCATAAACAAATGGTTCAAGAGTCCCATGGATTGAAATGGAGAAACCTAAGTTTACGCCATGACCAAATGAATTCATTTCTTAAGATCTTATATGACACAAATAGGCAACCGAGAGAAGGCTTAGTCAACGTGCACGTGCTAAACAAAATGGTTTCTCTCTTACCCAAACACAAGCAATTCTATGATAAATTCAATTCTTGATATATATTCATACTTTCATGCATCTCTTGCTTATCCTTTTTTTCGAATATACAAAATGTTATAGCATCTTTCATGGCATGACATGATAATACATCATAATGCAACTTCTATCATTCACAACAATTCAAATTCAAACAATTTAAGCATATATACATACATGTAAACAAATTTCCTATCTCAACAATAACTATAAATATATTACTCACCTAAATTGCTTGAAAATCCAAGTTCAGTTGTGTCTTTCCTCTTGCTCTTGGATAGGATTTTCTTGGTTTCCTAAAACATACCAAGTTCTCGTTCAATTTAATATTCAAATGGGAAAAATCATAAAGCTTCAATAATCAAAATAATAAAATCAAGTTTAGACTTAAGCTACCTATAGTTCATCTAGGTTAGAAAAACCAAATCCTAGCTTAGAAATTCATGAAAATCAAAACTGTTTTCTCTTCTTTCTTCTAACACAAATCCATTTCTCTTTCTAATCCCTTTTGTTTTTCTACCAAGCAAGAAGAAAGATGAACTTACCTTAAGTTAGCCTAGATCTTCTATCTTTTTCTTCCTTCCTAGCTTCCCATGATTTTCCTCTTTTCTCTCCTTCTTATCTTTCTTCTCACAATTCCTCTCTTCTTCTTTTTATTACAAGACTACATACTGTCTTGGCCTTCCTAAATTGCCCCTCATTTATTTTGTCTTTCTAATTTTACCCTTCCTTCACTTAGCTTATCTATTAACTCCTCTATTCTCTTAAATACCATACTATACTCTAACTTAATTCTAACATTTTTGTTCAATAATTCTAATTCCTACTCATTTTTGCTAAATTATTGACTAAATTATAAGAAAATAAAATAATATAAATCAATAAAATAAAAATTTTAGGGTCTAACAATTCTTCTCCCCTTAAAGAATTTTGTCGTCGAAATTTTTACCTAAGTCTACAAAGAGGTGTGGATACTTCTCTTTCGTTGCTTCCCAAGGCTCCTATGTTGCTTATTCTTTTGCACGATTCTTCAATAAGACTTTAACTAGCTTCAAAGACTTGTTTCTCAAGGTCTTTTCCTCTGAATCTAGAATCTCAATGGTTGTTCCTCATAAGTCAAATCCCCCCTTAATTGAATCTCTGAAGGTTGAACTATGTGTGAAGGATCTGATCGATATTTCCTCAACATTGATACATGGAAGACGTTGTGAATCTTAGACAATTCTGGTGGCAAAGCTAACTTATAGGCTAAAGGCCTAATCTTCTCAATAATCTCATAAGGGCCTACATATCTTGTACTGAGCTTGCCCTTCTTACTAAATCTCAAGACTCATTTCCATGGAAATGCTATAAGAAACACTTTGTCTCCAACTTTAAATTCCATCTCCCTTCTATGTGCGTCCGTATAGCTCTTCATCCTGTCTTGAGCTGCCTTGAGTCTCTACTTCTCCAGTTTAATCTTATCAACTATAACTTGTACCAACTAATGGCCTAAAAGTCTCCTTTCACTTTCCTCATCCTTACAAACAGGAGTTTTGCACCTCCTATTATACAAAGCTTCATAACGTGCCATTTGAATTCCTGAGTGGTAGGAGTTATTATAAGCAAACTCAATTAAAGGTAAATGATCATCCCATAAACCTTTAAAGTCCATAACACAAGCTCTTAACATTGCCTCAATGTCTATATTATTCTCTTCGATTGGCCATCAGTCTATGGATAGAAAGCTATGCTAAAATGCAACTTAGTTCCCAAAGCCTCTTGTAAACTTTCCCAGAATCTGGAGGTGAACTTGGGATCTCTATCTGAGACTATAGAACTTGGAATCCCATGAAGTCTGATTATTTCATCTATGTATTTCTTGGCCAATGCATTCAAAGAATCTGTATGTTTAATTGGTAAGAAATGTGCTAATTTGGTTAGCCTATCAACAATACCTATATTGCATCATGCTTCCTCCTAGTCATTGGTAACCCCGTTAAGAAATCCATTATAATCTTTTCCCACTTCCATTTAGGAATAGACAAAGGTTTAAGCTTAACAGTAGGTGCTTGATGTTCTACTTTAACTTGCTAACACACTAAGAATTTTTTAGCATACTCTGCAACATCTTTCTTCATTCCTCTACACCAAAATTGCTCTTTCAAATCTCTACACATTCTCGTACTTCCCGAGTGCATTGTATAGGGAGCATTGTGTGCCTCATTAAGAATTTCATTCTTTAATTCTAACATATCGAGAATATATAGTTGGTTACGTACCACCATCAATCCATCTTCTTTTATCTCTATTTTAGGAGGTTTACCATTTTTAATCTCTTCTCTGAGCTTGCTTAAGTACTCATTTGGCTTATGCAATTCCTTAATCTTCTCATTCAATAATGGTCTTATACTAAAATTAGCCAATATATATCCATATTCGACTTGCCTCAATTTTACCTTGAGTTCTGTTAATTCCTTTAACAAAGGATGATATACCGTCTCCACATATGCCATATTAGATTTTCTACTCAGTGCATCTGCTACTACATTAGCTTTCGTCGGGTGGTAATCTATCATCAATTTGTAATCCTTTAATAGTTCTAACCACCTTCTTTACCTTATATTTAACTCTTTTTGGTTCAACAAATATTTAAGGCTCCTGTGGTCTGTGAATACCTTGGTGGTGACTCCATATAAGTAATGTCTCTATATTTTCAATGCAAGAATTATGGCAGCTAACTCCAAGTCATGTGTAGGATAATTCATCTCATAGGGTTTTAATTGCCTAGAAGCATAGGCAATCACTTTATCTCCTTGCATCAACACTCATCCCAATCCCTTCCTTGAGGCGTTATTGTATACTATATACCCATCACTACTAGAAAGCAAGGTCAAAATTGGTGCAGTTGTGAGCCTATTCTTCAATTCCTCAAAGCTCTTTTAGCATTCTTCTGTCCATAAAAACTTCTGATTCTTCCTTATCAATTTTGGAAAGTGGGGCCGCTATCATGAAAAAGCCCTCTACAAATCTTCTTTAATAACCAGTTAAATCCAAGAAACTCCTCACTTCTACTATATTCTTAGGTGCTTCCTATTTAGCCACAACTTCTATTTTTCTTAGATCCACATACACTCCTTTTTTTGAAATTTCATGTCCAAGAAACACCACTTTCCTTATCCAAAATTCACATTTATCAAATTTGGCATACAACTCTTTCTTCCTCAATGTCTCTAAGGCAATTCGTAAATGTTCCTCATGCTCCTTGTCACTCTTAGAATAAACTAATATATCATCAATAAATACAATGATAAATCAGTCTAAGAAAGGCTTGAAGACTTTATTCATTAAGTCCATAAAGGCTATAGGGGAATTTGTTAGTCCCAAGGGTATAACTAAGAACTCAAAATGCCCATATCGTGTTTTAAAAGTAGTATTTGACACATCGAACTCCTTTATTCTTAACTGGTGGTAACCTGATCTTAGATCAATCTTGGAGAAGACCTTTTCCACTTGCAATTAATCAAACAAATCATCTATGCATGGGAGCAGATATCTATTCTTGATAGTGACATGATTAATCTTCCAATAATGCAAACACATTCTCGACAATCTATCTTTCTTCTTCACAAAAAGGAACTGGGGCCCCCCTAAGGTGAAGAGCTAGGCCTAATATAACCTTTCTCCAATAACTCCTATAACAACTCTTTAAGCTCCTTCAATTCTTTCGGAGCCATTCTATAAGGTGGAATCGATATCGAGGCTATACTCAAAAGAAACTCAATTTCTCTCAATGGTAATAGTCTATGTAATTCCTCTGGAAAAACATCTAGGAATTCCATGACCACATGAATGTTTTCTAACTTCCCTCCACCTACCTTTGTGAATGCCACATAGGCCAAAAATGCTTCACATTCCTCATCATTTTCTCTACTGTCAGAGCCGAAATAATTCTAGGTGAACTTGCTTTCCTGTCCCCCATAAACATCACTTTTCTACCTTCATCCAACTCAAACTCTACTATCTTCTATTTACGATCTAAACTAACATTATATTTTTCTAATGTATCCATGTACAAAATCACATCTAATCCTCCCATCTTCAATGACATCAAATCCACCACTAATGTCTCTCTGCTAATATATATTTCACAATCTTTATAGACTTGACTAATAATAATATATTGGTCAACAGGGGTACTAACCATCAAAGGACTATCTAATGGGCTCAAACTTCTACCATATATAGTTCTAATTAATGAAACAAATGAATGGGTAGAACATAGATGAATTAAAACAATAGCATCATCATCAAATAATTTAACCGTACCAGTCACAACTTCTAGAGTTGTCTCTACATCCTCCTTTGTCATTGCAAACACTCTAGCTGGTTTGCCTCTGGGTCTTCTCAAAGGATTCACTTTTTTAACTGCATCAGAACTTCCCACTTTAGTTGTAGTTTTGTGTCCCACAATCTCAACCCTTTTTGAAGCTTTTGTCTGAGTTCCTTCCCATGTCGCATACTGCGGACATTCTTTAGTCATGTGCCCTTTTTCTCCATAGTTAAAACAAGCTTCAGTCAATCTATAGCAGTCCCTTTTATGGAATTTAGTGCAGTGATCACACTTAGGAATGGATGGCTTATCCCCCTCTCCTCTTCTATTGCCTCCAGCAATTAAGGCTTAATGAGAAACAGTTCTCATCTGTCTAGATCTGCTTGCACCACTACTCCTATCCTTAGATTGTACAAAGATGGGACCCCTCTTTGACATTGGAGTACCACCTTCCCTCCTGAATTATTCTCTCCATTTCCTCTTTTTGTTCATAGCGCTCTTTATGTTCTCCACATTCTCAACCCTTAGCACCGCTTCTACCAGCTGTTGAAAATCACAAAAATTCTATGCCATCACTTTTTTCCTGATGGCTAAATGCAATCTCGATTCAATCCTACGGCACTTAGCCGCCTCACTCATCATTATCTCAGTTGTATATCGGGACAGTTGCATAAATCTATGCTCATACTTGCTCACTATCATCTCTCTCTAGGTGAGACTCAGAAATTCCCTCTACTTCTGCTGGATATATACCTTAGACAAATACTTCTTCTTATAAGCAGCTCAAAAATCCTCCCATGTTAACACTAGCGGTTTCATCAGACTCCTTGGCACACTTTCCCACCAATGTAGAGCACCTCCCTGTAGCAAGCTTGTAGCATACTCAATCTTCTCATCATCCTCACAGTCTATTTGTTCCAATATCGTTTCTGTCTTCCTTAACCAGGTTTCAGCTTCTTCTAGATCCATCGTCACATAAAAGTCCACTGCCCTATACTTCCTAAGCTTATCGAATTGCTTCCTTTTCTTAGCTGGGGCTGGAGTAGAAGTTTGTGGTATCTGACCCATATGCTAGCCAAAAGCTTGATCAAATGCTTGGAATAATTAAGGATCTAAAAGAGTAGGCACCTGTTCTTGTGGAAGAGGTGACTCCCGCGCTTGTGATCGAGAGGGCCCACTACCATGCCCTACAGAAGCCTCAGCATTTCCAAGGGCTCTAGACTCATCAATACTCTCCTCTCTTGGTGGAGAGCCAGGTGCAATAGATCTTTGCAAAACTCCTCGTGTTCTTCTATAAGGTGGCATCTTACTCCTTCAATTTAAATGCTAATGATTATCTTACATTTCATTTTAATCTTATTTCCCATATGTATGCATGATATGCATGCCAATTAATGCAACCAATAAATTTAACAATGCAAACACTTATTCACACATCTTATAATCTGTATCACTACACAGTTTAAGCCGAGGAATCCTTAAAAAGCCTAAGATCTGATACCATACATGTTAGGCCCTGGGTCGTCATACATATTTCGAGGCTACTATACGAGGGGATCGGGTGAAGATCTTGTGAGGGGAGGGCTAGAAGTTTCAAATTTCTAAGGAGAATATAGCGTCAACACTGGTGGATTTTGCCACGGCAAGCTAAAATGTTTCACCACAATGAAACCTTGTGTACATTATCAAAAACGCCTTAGGTAAAGTTTGCACGGCAAAGTCCCAAGGTCGAGCAATATACCCTTCAGGAAAAATATGCTGCGATGAAAGTCTCATCTTCACCATGGCGAAGTTCCAGATTAAGCGAGAATACCCCCTCGGGAAAGGTTCACTGTGGCAAACTTCTTGCTTCACCGCAGTGAAACCTACAAACAAACAACCCAGTCTTAACATCCAACACTAATATACAATTCTATTTCCAACCACAACAATTAAAAACTCAATAAAAAAAGATAATTATGAACATATACAAAGAAATGTCTTCAATTCTTAATTTCATTACTAAAGCAAAAAGAAGATTGAACATAGCTTTAGTTACATATCAACAACTACATCATTAACTTAATACAAAAATAGAAATGGATGCTCATGTTTGATATGTTTATAAAGCTAAATAATAAAAGTTGAACTAACTTAGTACAAAAGTTAACTATCTTGGAGTGTGCCAAAGCTTTTGAAAGGTTCAACAATGTTCTTGTTCTACATCTAGGGAGGCAAAAATAATAGGTATATATATAGCAATTTAATCATCCACAATTCTAGCTCAAAACTTATAGTTAGAATGTCATCATATAAAACATAGCATATACATTTAACCACCAAGGCATGACATTCAATTATACAAAATACTTGACAATTTAAAGATGCAATGCATAAATAAATGGCTCGAGAGTCCCATAGGATGAAATGGAGAAATCAAAGTTTACACCATGAAAAAAATGAGTCCGTTTCTTAAGAGCTCATATGCCACAAGTGGGTAGCCAGGAGAAGGCTTAGTCAATGTGTACGTGACGAACGGAATGGTTTCTCTCTTTTATAAACACAAGCAATTCTATGCTAAATTCAATTCATCATATATATTCAAACTTTCGTGCATCTCTTGCTTTTCCTCTTTTTCAAATATACAAAATGTCATAGCATCTTTCATGGCATGGCACGATAATACATCATAATGTAACTTCTATCATTCACAACAATTCAAATTCAAGCAATTTAAGCATATACAAATACATGTAAACAAATTACCTATCTCAATAATAACTATAAATATATTACCCACCTATATGGCTTGGAAATCTAAGTTCAATTGTGCCTTTCCTCTTGCTCTTGGATAGGATTTTCTTGGTTTCCTAAAACAAACCAAGTTCTTATTCAATCCAACATTCAAATGAGAAAGTCATAAAGCTTCAATAATCAAAACAATAATATCAAGTTTAGAATTAAGCTACCCATAGTTCATCTAGGTTAGAAAAACCAAAACCTAATTTAGAAATTCATGAAAATAAAAAATGGTTTCTCTTCTTTCTTCCAACACAAATCCATTTCTCTCTCTAATCCCTTTTATTTTTCTACCAAGCAAGAAGAAAGATGAAATTACCTTAAGTTAGCCCAGATCTTCTTCCTTTGTCTTCCTTCCTAGCTTCCCACAATTTTCTTCTCTTCTCTATTTCTCTTCTTTCCCACGTTTTCTCTCCTTCTTTTCTTTCTTCTCATGATTCTTCTCTTCTTCTTTTTATTACAAGACTACATTTTGTCTTGGCCTTCCTAAATTGCCCCTCTTTATTTAGCCTTTCCAAGTTTACCCTTCCTTCACTTATCTACTAACTCCTCTATTCTCTTAAATACCATACTACAGTCTAACTTAATTCTAACATTTCCATTCAATAATTCTAATTCCTACTCATTTTTGCTAAGTTAGTGACTAAATTATAAGAAAACAAAATGAAATAAATCAATAAAATAAAAATTTTGGGGTCCAATAATAAACATGCTAAAAGAGAAATAAATTGAAATAAGTCTGGATGGGGTAGCTCCTCCTCTTCTTTTCCTGAATCTAGAAAATCTAGATGATGGGGTGCTCTTTACCCAATCGAGAATGAAACCTTTAATCTCCCCTATCTCTAGGTGCTCAATCTGTCTTTTAGCTTTAGGAAGCAAGTCCCACGACCCTCTGATGGCTCTCAGGATTCTCCTCCTTATAAGGTCATGAAAACCTAAAAAATACAAGAAACTCGCGTGTTTCTTGTACTTCCAATTCCTACAATTGTAGGAATTATACTTGTGCTTCCCACGATTGTGGGTTATCTTGAAAAAAACTTTCTCTATAGATTTCCCACAATCGTGGAAAACATGCCCTTTTCCATGGTCGTGGGGTTGTTTTAGTAGCTCCACTTCTCTTTTCTTCTCTTGGTCCCTAGCTCAATCACAAAGGTGTGCACCCTCCATTCCTATACCAAAATGATCAATTCCTACCTTAAACCAATATCAAACATAAAAGAACAACCATGAAGATCAAGCTAAATAAAAACACAGAAAATAAGTCTTAAAATACAATAATAATAACCTATCATATAAGAAACAAATGCCCAATATTTAGAAAAAATATGAATGCACAATTATCATGTATCACAATCCATCACTAGATCACTCATGCAGGAATTAAAAATCAGTACTCAAATTACTGCAACTCTGTGGTGTGATAACAAGAGTGCCATAATCCAATCTTGCATAGTAAATCTAAACACATTGAAGTTAACATTCACTTCATCAGTGATATCGTCAACAATGGAGAAAGTTGTGTTGAATGTATACCTTCATCTAAACAACCAACAGATGTGTTTACTAAGGCTATCTCATCTTAGCAATTGCAATATCTAAGAGACGAAGTTCAATTTGAGGGGAAATGTTAGAGAAATAGTAAATCCAGGACTAATGAATTCAAGACAAGTGGTGGACGATTATGAGGAGAGGAATAACCGAAATTTGTTTAGACATCTTGTGCTATTGTCTTGTAATATGTACAATTGTCCTTTGATAGGTCATAGTTTGTTACAATGATATATATTTGTTTCCTCCTGATGATTGAATGAGTAGAGGTGTTGTTTTATCATTCATCACCTTCCTGCTCTCATACATCCTTTGTTGGAGCTCGAATTTTTTCGATTATTATCGATTTGTTTATTTAATTATTTATTTAGGTTTTGGTTGATTATTTAATTGTTTGATTATTTTTGAATTTAGTCATTAATTTAGTGGCATGAATAAAGATTAGAATTAGATGGAAGGATTAGAATTAAGTTAGAATTAATAT
>JANVCQ010000231.1:14867292-14892286 GCA_025531925.1 Erythroxylum plowmanianum
GAGTCCAATTACTCCCAATTTCTCAATCAATTGCTATCCAGTCAGTCCAGTCAGTTCATATTCACAGTCAAATACCGGAAAATCATGAATGCATGTACCAATGAATGAATGCATATGCAATAAGCCTGTTCCTCTATAATTAGAGGCCAGTAACATGCTCAGTCAATGAATGCAGTGCAATCCTATCAGTCTGTCCCAATGACCAAAATATCCTTTATATCGGTAACGGGATGTTACACTTATAACCAACTTTTCCATCACTACATCTTATATCGACGGTTTGGTTATTCGTCACATATATACCCTCCCTATTGCAAACAGTGACGGTTTTGAAAATGGTCTATATAAAAAGTAATAGCTACAGGATGCTTAGGTAAGACGTTAGTATTATTCTTTAGTAACAAATATTTTTTCATTAGTTATTATTTTAGGTTGCGTTATTTAAAAAAATAAGAGTGACATGTTCTAACCGTCACTATATCTTCTTCCAACAGTTCATACAAATGCACAACACATAGTGAGAAAAGACCACATATTGGGACAATCTCTTTCTGGTTAGTAATTAGTGAATTATATATAATGACGACAAATTTAATTATTACTTGATACCTTTTATAACACAAATTTATGAATTGGTATAAATGATATTACGATGGTACATGGATCATAATTGTCACTTTCAGATAATTATTTAGTGGAACAATATTGATGAGAAAATTTATCATAAAATTTAAAAATATAGACAAATTAATTTAGTCTTGCATAACTAAAAAATTTGAACATAAAAGGAAGCATATGATCCAAACTCACAAATATAATGTTCAAAAATAAACTATTACTTAATGCCTAAAAATTTTGTTCTGGTGGTGGTAGAAGAATAAAAACCTAACTAAAAGAACACATGCTTCTTGGAAGGAAAACAAATGAAAATTGAGGCCATCACATCTTCAAGCTTCATGCCTGTGACTACACTTGAACTCCTATCATTTTGCTCATCTGTAAATATTAAATTTAAAACTTAATCATAAATAAAAATACATATCTTAGAGGCAAGTATTAGAATCCAAATAAAACAAAATGGCCAATCAAGTGATTGGCTAGTTAAGGAAAAGAAACAAAATGTTGTGTAATAGAAAAATTACAACTAATTAGTATTACACTTTCTAACATAGATGAAAGCATGAAATAAAAAATGATATAAATACTTGCTAGCATTAAGAAAGAAAAGGTGTTAGAGTTGCTTAGTCTAGATAATTAATTATCCTAACTATGTGCTTGCATTCAATGTGATCATTCTAACTCAATTTTTAATCATATTCCAGTAAAAGAGCACATATGAGTTATACAACAAATCGACAACACACTCTCAAGTCATAAATCAAAAGTCTAAGGCAAGAAATGACTTTATAGGAGGAGAAAAACAAAAGATAGTACTAAAATAAGTCAAAAACTTAAGATTATACTCTTTTTGGTCATTACCAACATATGCACTTGACATTGAAGAGCGTCTCACACCATTATGGGAATCATGCAGATCACTTCACCCATTTGGAATCTGTATTAATAAGATGTAATTCTAAGAGAATATTTTATTATACTTGATATAAATAAACATTTTTCACTTAATCAATTGACCTACAAAAGCAAGTTAATCATACCTGATGATTTATTCCATAAGTATTACTAAAATGACCAGTCATAGTTAGAAAATGTTGTTGAAATAAATTGTCATAATATTCAAGCTTTCCTAAAGTATTGTTAAACTTTCCGAGGAACATTGAATTTTGATCTTTAAGTTCCCGTATTTGGACATCTTTTTTATGGGTAGTTATATAAACTTTTCCTAGTCCACCTACACACCCTCTCTTATTTGGCCCTTTTGGCTTAAGCATATGCGTCATTGTCCCAAGCTTTAGGATCTAGTGCAGACTTTATTCCATCACTTTCACTCATTCTACCATCTATACATTCCGAAGCAAGCACAAAAGATGACATGTGTTAGCTTTATAATTTTTTTCAAGTTAAAAATTATAGTCATAAAGAGTTCATACCACCATTTCTATTGTATATGAAGTACCAAATTTTCCATCCTTTGTTTTTCTAATATCAATATAGAGTTGTGCTCTTAAAGGCACAACACTAGTTTTATCAACCTAGTAAGATTTAACTAAATAGAAACACAACTTTAGAATAAAGTCGATTCAAATACAAGTAATAATCTATTAGATAAAAGTTTCATATGAGAAAGGTTAATATATTTGTACCCAAATTTGGTAAATTGTAGATTACAAAGTCAATATGCAGAACATGTACATGTAAAATGAGCAATTTTGGGGACATGCAGAACACGTACAAATTTGGTACATATAGAATACCCAATTTTGGGAAATTAGTTTAAGGTATAATAAATACCTCTTCTTGGATTCACCAAGCCAATGGTTTTGTTCCTTTATAATGTAGATCCTTTAGTTTTGAAAGATTTTCTACATTTATCTTAGCTTGACATTGCAAAGTATACATAATGTTTGAATATGGTTTAAATTAACCACAATATAAAACAATGTTAAATATAGGAAAAAGACTTGTGCTTCATTTGAAAGCCAATGATTCACAAGTTCTTTTTATTGTTCCTTATCTACTCGATCATCTATAAGTTGTGCTAAATCTTCAACAGATACATCAAACTTTGCATTGGTCATCATTTCACACTTCCAATGCTTCCACTTATCACCCATACCAATAATCACAAATTCCTTGACATTTTTAGTAAGTGGTTGAATTTGGAACTTCTCCTGTACCAAAAAATGTTGTAAGAATTACAAGCTAACAATGAACAAATAAGCATATGTAAATGACATAAAAACCTCTACTATTTTCCACATTTCTTGCTTATAGCTAGATGGCATTACTTTCCAACTTTTGAAATGGAGAGGCGCAAGCTGTGACTTTCTAACCATGCTACCTAAGAACTGATTAACATTTTCACCTTCGAAAACAGTTGGTTTATTCAGAATGTTGAAATTAACAATAATCTTTTCTCCCTCTTCAATATTCCAAACATCAAGCATATGAGTATGTCCTTTAGTTTTTTGGACTAATTCATCACATAGAAATAGGTAAAAAAATATAAATCAAATATAAATAAAAAAGTTAAAGAAACATCTTCGTTTTCATAACACTTGGATGTGGTTGCTCTGTTGGCCCCTGAATTTTTTCTTTAATTAAGCAAGGTTTAAATAAATTTTGAGGCGTTGATAGATTAAATTTGTTTGAGTTAATTATTATGTCAAAGTTAGTAGGAATTATTCAATGGGTAAATTGAATTAAAGTGTTAAGGTTATAAGAATGTTCAAGGGTATTTTTGGCAAGACATTTAAGGTTAAAAGAACATAAGCCTATTAGGAAGGGTAAAATGGACTTTTTTTTAAAATACAAGAGGTTTTGGTGAAATTACTAGTTTTAAAAATAAAAGAATTTTTTACCAAAAAAATTGATCTTGAAATTAATGCTTTCATTATGAATACTCTTTGAAAAGCTATAAATCAAGTCGCCTAATAGTACAATCGCTGTAAATTAATATTATTTTCTTGTGAAATTCCTAGGTAAATAGAGCAATAAAAGTAAATATTAAAGTAGAAATGGAAGAAAGAAATGTAGTCTTACCTTTAAAACGGGGAAAAATGTGAATTGAACAGAAAAAGGAGAGACTGTTATGAAGAAAAGAGAGAAATACGAAAAGAAGAATAGAAGGAGAGAAAGAAGAGAAAATAAGCTAGGGTTTCAATTTTTTTAGCCTTCAAGAGAGATTTTGAGGTTGTTCAAGAAGGGAAAAAGGTAGAGGAAGAGAAGAGCTTTCATTTGAGCCAAAGATCTCTTCATTTGGTGAAAATTAAAGTAAGATCATTTTAAATCTTTTGGATTTTTGGAAGGATTTTAGTTCATGGAGTTTAGAAAATGCATGTGTTTAAGTATTCTAGAACCAATTTTAATGATTATGCTTTATGAGATTTTCAATTGAAAACCCTATTGAGTGAGATTTTTGTTATTGTATAAAGGGGATCAAAAGAGGCAAGAGGAACAAGAGAAGAGGCATTTTGAGCAAGTCTATAAGCAAAGAAATCAAGGTGGGTACATGTTTATAATAGAGTAAATAAGCCACTAATGTTTTCTTTGAATAAAAGAAGTTTAATGATTTTCAATTGCCTAATAAGTGTTGCATTTATTGCTTTTGAATGATTTGAAAAATTGCAATACATTGCTATATGAATTGTGTGATGACTTATGAACAAACTTTGAAAGTGATTTTTGAAAAGATATCATGTTTTCGAAATATATCATGGTTATGAGAAATCAAGTTTAAAAAAAGTGCCATTTTGGGCAACAAGTTTACAAGTCATGAATTACATGTTATGTGGATTGTGATGATCCCCTAAGTTAAGTCAAATGCACTTTGACAAAAGGCTTATGCGGGGTGCCCGCTAGTGGCATGAAGCTCCTTCATAGACTCCCATAAGTTCACGGCTACGTAAAACCATTAGGTGAGATTACGTTAGTACGTTCTGTTTACGACTACATAGGACCCTTATAGGAAATGTGTAGTATGTTCTATTTTGGATCCACCCAAACCATTCTGATGTGCTTATGTGTTTATGATCTGTAAACAAGTTTGATGCATTCATGTTTTATGGTTTGTGAATTTGACTACACGATGAGAATTTATGAAACATGTGTTTTATGAACTGAATGAAAATTTTCTATGACAAGTAAAATGTTTTCAAAGGTTTTGCTTATTTTTTCGTTATAAACTATTACCCATGAACTTTCAAGCTCACCCCTTTTTTCATCCCTTCTTCAAGTGATAGTTAAGAGATCAAGTGATCAAGAGCCTAAGGGAATTTCTCCAAATTTGCTTATTTTGTATTTTGAGTTGGTTTTGGAAAAGCACAATGTTTTAGTCACATTTCAAGTTTGTTTGTTCAAGAACCTTTTGTAATTTGAGATTTTGAGACGATGATGTAATGTGGCTTGGAATGCCATTAAAGATTTGTAAAACTTTATTCTTTTGATGTTATTGAAATGATGAATGGTGTATGGATGATGTGATTTGAAATTAGATATACATGAAGAAGTTATCAACTTGAGTTGATGATTGTAAACATGAATGGTTGACACACACACACACACACACACACACACACACAAGTGAGATGTTATGGAAAAGAAAGATAGGAATTATGACTGATCAGATGTAGTCAAATGAGTTGAGATTTGAGAGTTTAATGAATTCAATTCGATAGGTGAATGGTTATGCTCAGGACATTCCTAGTTGCACTGTGCAAATTTCATGTCTTCCATAGAGGTAAAATTCGTGTTTTGACTTTAGGGGAAAATCTAGATTAATCTAGGTTGAATTAGACAAAGCTGTATTCTAGAAAGTTGTAGCTTATCTTTCTATCTTTCTAACGGTATATAGTATGAAATTTTTAGACATTATAATGGAAAGTTATGATCCTTATGAGGGGAGATGCTCAAGAGTATAGACTGTATCTTCTGGTGATGACGTGTATCATCTAATGATGACGTGTATCGTCTAATGATGACGTGTATTGTTTAGTGATGGTATGTATTATTTGGTCTAATTCTGACCATTTAGATGACAAAATCTTGCTTTGATGTCTTCATGAATGAAGTATTCTTTCAAACCATCTAAGAATGACCTTGATCCGATATCTCTAGAGAAAGTTATGCCAATTGTTCCAAAATAGATCTTAGACCGAAGCCTTTCGTCTGACCCTTCGTCTAGTTTCATCTTACCCTATAGTCTGGTCTAATTTTGACCTCTAGATTACAAAATCTCACTTTCTGTCTTCATAAAAGATGTAGATCTATGGGTCCTTTTCAAAACTGTATAAAGAACACCTTAATCTGATAACTCTAGAGAAAGTTATGACAATTGTTCCAATTTGTCTAACCCTTCATCTGGTTTCATCTGACCCTATAGTCTGGTCCAATTTTGACCCTCTAGATTATAAAATCTTGCTTTAGTGTCTTCATGAAATTGTAGATCTATGAGTCCTCTTCAAAACCGTCCAAAGAACACCTTAATCTGATATCTTTAGAGAAAGTTATGATAATTGTTCCAATTCGTCTGACCCTTCGTCTAGTTTCATCTGACCCTATCTTCTGGTCCAATTGTGACCCTATAGATGATAGAATCTATCTTTACAGTCTTCACAAAAGTTGTAGATATCAAATTCCTCTTTGAAACCGTCCTAAGATGACCTTAATTCTACACCTATGGAGAAATTTATGCCAATTGTCCCGAAGTAGGTTCAATATGATTGAGAACAAAACCTTGTTTGACTCTTTCAGTCATAACTGCATCATCCGACCTCTAAATGAGATGATTCTTATTTCTAAATAAACTAGAGACATAGAGATACAAATGATATGAAGAAATAGAATTTTAACTCAGTCCCTAAGACTTACAATTTCTGGATAGAAGTTGGGTATTGTGTACTATCCCAGTTTAATAACAGTCTAAAAAGGTTTGGGCCTTAACTCTTAGAATTCTAAACCAAATTGAATGATTTTGGTATCATTAGAAACTTAAGACAATTGGGAACAAATGTTTTAAAGAAGTCAAATTTTAATTCCAGTTTGAGGTTTCCCAAAATCTGTTATGAAATAGGAGATATGAGTTTGTTTAGATGTTTGACTAGTGTGGGCGCCACTCATGTGGGATGGTGACTAATGAGGGCTCCTTGAAATAACCCTATAGGATAATATGCTCATGCTTTATGACTCCGAATATTGGGCTCTGGAATCGGAGTCCAACATGCTCACTTGCTTTTAGAACTAATGGGCCAGTTTAAGGAGCTTTATGATGTTGTTGTTTATGTTGTTGTTGAACTTTTAATTGCATTTGCAATTCTATTAACTCTTCTTGGGTTGGCTTTGTGGTGGTTGTTGTAGCATAGATTGGGATAATTGTTGTTGTTTAAATCCAAGTGACTATTGCCTTAGTGGCTATGGTTGAATTTCTGAGTGACCAAGGTTAGATTCTGTACAGACAGTAGTAGGAGGTGTGGTGCGCACCTTGCGAAGAAATTTATGCTTTGCCGTATAGCTTTACCAAAACTAAAAACTTCTATAGAAGAAATAATGATTAAAAACATAGAAGGAACATTACATTTAGAAAATGATTAAATAGGATTCAAGATACATGCAAATGTAAATAGAAAGAACTAATTAAGAATAAATTGGTGAAGCATAGTAAGCAATCTCTTCCATTGTCAATTAATTTAAGCCAAATGCTTGAAATTGGATATTGAGGACATTACTCTAACTAAAACCTTTGCAATTCCTTATCAAATTACTTACTTGAGTCCTCTGCAAATAGAGAAAATAAAGTGGTGTAGGTTTTCTGAGGAGAGACAAAAGGCAAAGATTTTATGAACACAAAGAAGAGGAAGTGAATAGATACCTTTTAGGGTTGTAAAGAGAGCGGAGAAATTTTTTTTTAGAGACCATGCTTTAATCCTAAGAAAACAAAAGTAACAACTTTACATTTGAGACCTAAAATATTACATATTTTAATTCTTGTGTTCGGGTATGTTTTTGGCAAAAAAACACCAAATTCATCTGTTTTTAATATCGTGTTAAAAAATTTAACCACAATATAAAGTAACTATAATATTATTATAAATTTCATATAACTAGTTAAATTATTTATTAATTTCATATTACTTCTTAAAACTAAAACATAGAGAAAGCAAATATTTGCTATCAAGAGATTTAATTAAATTAAAACTAATTCTACCTTTCATAAAAATAAAAATGTACTTATTTAAAAAATGTAATAGGTTATTTATATATTTAGTTTTATAGGAACGTGAAGTCTTCCATTACTTCCAATTGGCATCCCTTTGTCTACTTTGTTTCATCATCATTAAAAATCTCTCATACAATGATCCAGGCAAGAAACCTATTTCAAATCTTATTGCTAGAGCATTACAATCAGTTCACGAGAAACTAACAAACCTTTTCAATTGATTTGGCTAAGAACCACACTTTCTTCACCATATTTCAAGGTAAGTCTGATCATTTGTCAATCTATGTTTTCTTAATTATATTTGTGAAAGTAAAAACCATGTCATCAAAAAATATGGTAGGTAAACAATACACAAAAATAGTGGTTTAGAACACAACCTTTCTCTAAGCAGAAATTAAGTTTTCATCTTATTAATATAACAACTTTGCAACTACTAGATCATAACATTCTGTAAAAGCACTTTCCCTTTGATAAACACAATGGTATATGTTTTCACATTTCCTTTTAAGTAATTGTTTAACTGCTTTGCTATAATGTAATTTCAGGCTAATGTTTTAATGGATAAACATTGGATTAAGCTTAAGGACACGACATATCTTGAGTACATAGAAGGCACTAAAAAATTTTTAGATTTTGCATTTGAGATAAAAAAATTTTAGATTTTGCATTTGAGATAAAAGCAAAAGACGCTAAAATCATATGTCCATGTGAAAGATATATTCTGTCATATTGGCATCCAAGATACATGGTCTTTTAGCATATAATTCATTTTGGAGGTATAGTAAATGGATTGTTCATGGAGAAGAGTCTTCCTCGACTGCATCTACCTCTATGGTTGAAGAAGAGATACATATTGACGACAATGTGAATGAGCTATTATAAGATATATTTCTAATACATGAATCAGAGGAGAGACTATAAGAACTAACTACAACTGCACGTGAACAACTCCACTATGCCAGAGAAAAAGGTAAATTTTATGATTTTCTAGAAGATTCAAAACAAGTGTTGTATCCTAACTATAAGTCACACACCAAATTGTCTTGTGTGATTCATTTATATTACCTAAAGTGTTTAAATGGATGGAACAACAAATCTTTTGACATGTTGTTGGAGCCTTTGAAAGATGTTGTACTAGAGGGGAATATCCTACCCAAGTCATACTATGAGGCTAAGAAGTTAATTTCAGCATTGGGACTTGGTTATGAAAAGTGACATGCTTGTCCTAATGATTGTATGTTGTTTTGGAGGGACAACATAGACAAACACGTATGTTGTAAATGTGGGGCCTCTAGATGGCTGTTGAAGAAAGGAGGCCAATAGAATGGTTTACAATCAAAAGTGCAATAAGGTGGAAAAAAACCTGCAAAGATTTTACGATGGTTTCCTTTAATACCTAGATTACAAAGATTGTTCATGTGTTCTAAAACAGTGAGAGATATGACATGGCATGAGAATGGTCATACAAAAGATGGAAAACTGAGGCATCTGAATGATTCAAAAACTTGGAAACATTTTAGTTCCAAATATCCCCATTTTTCTTTTAACCCTCGTAATGTATGGATAGGATTAGCTATTGATAGATTTAATCCATTCTGAACAATGAATGTGACACATAGCACGTGGCCAATAATGTTGATTCCTTTCAAGTTGCCACCTTGTTTATACATGAAACAACCAAATTTTATTTTGTCACTCCTTGTTTCAGGGCCTAAAAGCCCTGGGGATAGATTGGATGTATACATGCAACCTTTAATACAAGATCTGCTAGAGTTATGGGAAGTTAAAGTCCAAACATTTGATGCTTCAAAACAAGAATAATTCAAAATGCATGCCAATATTCTATGGACAATAAGTGATTGTCCAGCTTATGCTAACATTTTTGGTTAGAGCATAAAAGGAGAATTTGCATGCTCTATTTGTGGATGTTACACTACATCTAAATGGTTATATCATAGTAGAAAATTTTGTTATATGTGTCATCGCAGATGGTTAGATAAGAATCACAAATTTCAATATGATAAACGATCATTCGATGGGGAGCAAGAACTAAGATCTGCACCAATACCTTTATCAAGTATAGAGATTGTTAGAGAGTTGGATAGTATTAAAGGTGTTGAAAGTTCTAGTCACTACCGACATTGGAAGAAAAAAGCATTATATTCTCTTTATCTTATTGGGAGCACCACTTGCTACAACATAATCTTGACTTGATGCACACAAAAAAGAATGTCTGTGACAACATTCTTTGGGCAGTGTTTGATGTGGAAAAAAAGTCAAAAGATAATCGTAAAGCTCTAATGGACCTCCAGGATCTTGGATTAAGGAGTGAACTTCATCCCAAGAAGCGTGCTGGAAGTAATAGTACATATTTGCCTAGAGCATGTTACCAACTGACATCAAAAGAAAGAAAAATTTTCTTGCAAGTTTTAAAAGACATAAAAGCTCTTAATGAGCTTTCTTCAAATATCTCTAGATGTGTACAGTTGAGCTAAGGAAAGCTAATTGGGTTAAAAAGTCATGATTGCCATATTCTAATTCAAAAGTTCTTCCCTATAGCAAGGAACTATCCCAAATATTGTAAGCAAAGTTTCAATTGATTTATGCAATTTCTTTAAAGGGCTTTAGTTAAACGAACTTTATGAAGTTGATATCGAGCATATGGAGTCAAAGATTGCTCTTACCATTTGCAAACTTGAAAAAATCTTTCCACCATCATTTTTTACAATCATGGTTCACCTAGTAATCCATTTGGCTTATGAGGAAAAAGTAGTAGGTTCGGATTTATATCAGACAAAGTATGTTATGGAAAGGTACATTTTTTTACTCCATTTTAAATTTAATGTTTACATTGACTTCATTTAAAACTAAATTTAATTTTCATATACTAATTTTTCCAAATGTTAGGTATTTAGGAACATTCACATCATATTTGCATAACCGAACCTATCCAAAAACATTAATTACTAAAGGGTATATTATAAATGAATGTTTGACTTTTTGTTCGAGGTACTTATCAGATGATGAGACACGATTTAATAGAACTAGATGAAATGTTGAAGATGAGAATCTATGTTCATAAGAGGTTGACTTGTACAATATGGTCTAATCATTAGGAAGGAAGAATGTTGTTGGCACTAATGTTTAAAAAAAAAGGGTCTATCAAGAAGCCTTAGACGAATAAACATTGTTATAAGCACATAGATATGTCTTATACAATTGCGATGTGGTTACCTCATTTCTAAATTAAGCACTTACCACTTCTTTTCTCTTAAAGATTAAATATACATTAACAATTTCAGACTCTTATAACACCAAATGTTCATTGCATACATATCCAGAGAGCATGAAAAGGTTATAAGGAGAGAAGCACGTCCAAGACATTTAAATAGTTATGATATTTAAAAAATTCAAATTCGTGACTTTACTATATGGTTTAAAAAATATGTGAGCCTTAAGTAATATACTTTCTTAATATTTTATGAATTATTATAATAAAAATTTAGTTTTGCAAGTTAAGATTTTGGATCAGCAGGGAAGTACACTAATCACGGATCAGATTCGAAAACCTTTAAATGGTTGACCACGCATCGTTACGCTAGTCAAAATTAAAATAACTAGACTACTACTATAACAGTGGTGAGTCTAGGTCGATCCCACAGAGAGTGTGTGTAAAGTTTAAGAAATGAAATTAACTGGCATTTAAACTTAACAGGGGTTTTGAATTTTTAAAGAAGAAAATAAAATAAAACTAATTAATAAAAACAAATTAAAGAAAACATGCAAAAAAATGATAAAAGTGGGGAATTCGGTAGGGACCCGATTCTTTGGTTCAATCTCCTAATCGATTAATCAAGGCAACAACCACATATGATGCGTCATTTAACCTAGGTCATATTATCCCTAATGATTACAAATAATTAATTGCTACACATGAATTTCAACATAACAATTATGAATTATATCGAAATTCTAGCAATGAGTTTGCAATTAACAATTCAATGAATGCATTAAAATCATCAACTCACAATACCCGATGGGTTTATACATAAATAACTGAATAATAATAAAAATCTGATTATCCACACACAATACCCAAATAAATTAAAATAGGATAACACAATCAATTTCTAATGAGAGAAAGAAACAACAAAATAATAAAAAATTAATTAACTCCAGTCGTTGGCATTGATGTCACCTCCGAATCGAAGCTAGGATGCTTAGCCTTTCACGGGTCTTTCCCGAAAAAATGCTTCAACCCCATTCCGATCCCTAGCTAAAAATCCCTAAATTTCTATTCACTACTACAGCTCCTTTCAGCAGCCTCCACTATTCTATGCTGCCTTCCTTTATTCTCTGCCCACTGTGCGTGTTTTATGTCTTTCTACCGCCTACTGTAGCATGTGTCTACTATTGATTCTCACTCCTTTAAAACCCTCTATGCCCTTCCTTGTGCATTTTTTTAGCAAAACGCATCAACGCCCCTCGTTTTGATGTTGCCGCCCCCGGAGCTCCTTGATTTGACAATTAAAAATCACTTGCTCTTAAATCCTTCACCCCCTCCTGCGCTCCTTGTGCATCGTTGTTCCTTTTGCACCTACTGTGTTTTTGTTCTCCCCAATTAATAAGCTTGCAACTCCTTTACTGTGGCATGATGTGACCAATAAAGGTCACACATCAACCCCTTAAATCCTTGCTGCTCACCTGCTTGTTTGTGTATTGGAACGCCAGCATTTAACACCAATGCATGCATTTCACGCCTGCTGCATGCATTTAATGCATGCCTTCTGCTCTTTTATGCTTCTCTTCATGTCGTTTTAAACTCCATTCCAAGTCATTTTTGTTGCTCTTGGCTTCCAAACTTGGCCACTTTAATTCTTCTTTGGTCTTTACTTTTCTTATCTTCTCCTTGACTTTTATTTTCTTTTATTTGCTCTGTGAAGACAAGCAAAAATAAATCTTTAGAAAATGACCTAAATGCAATGCTTCTGACTCACTTTAATTTATTTGTTTCCAAATTGTACCTAAAATCAAATATGAATTAAAGTAAGTATCTTAAGCATTTTTGTATCATTAATCGTTAAGTGTAAATAATTAAATATATCAACAATTAAACACATATCAGCGGTCCATTACCACATATTAGAAAATGCTCTGGTTATATTATTAATGGATACAGGTTTCACACAAAATCGTGTGAAACAAAGTTGAAAACACAAAACAGTGGATTGATGGTGATGGTCGAGACAAGTGGTTATTCAACTACAAGAGATACTTATCCCTTTATAAGGAAAGTTGCTTATTATGTCCAATTGACCGATATCATCCAAATAAATTATCATGGCAGTTATAAAATTGTTTTGTTTAGGTGTGATTGGGTTGAAAAAATAGAGGTAAAAAAAGCAGACAAGTTTGGATACACACTAGTTAACTTTTCACGCCTAAGTCATGAAGGTGCAAACGTGTATGACGAACCATTTATTTTTACATCAGATGCAAAATAAATTTATTATGTAAAACATCCATTTCAAGAAGATTGGTTAGTTGTGAAGCTTGTGACCAATAGAGATGTCTAAGATATAGAAGATGCATTAGCAAATGGGAAAGTACAACCAACTGAACATATTGGGGTTGAAGATGTTAATGGTGCCACATATGATGACTATCCCTTATCCAAAACTCATACAAGTATTGAAGAAGGAGATGAAGTTACTCCATAAGAGAAAATTTATAGATATTTAGAGGGATCTGAAAGTGAAATAGAAGAAATATTCTAATCATCATGAATCAAAGAAATATTTCTTATGTATAGATCAATATGAGTTTGTTAGTTGCTTATAAGACTATTTGGAGTAAAGTTGTCGTAGGATTATTTTACTTTTTTCTAACTTTATTACTTCCTAGAAATTATATCTCTTCAACTTCAAAATTTTCAATGTAGTTAACTTTGTATGTTCAAATATTCAATGTTAGTTTAGAATCAATTATCTGACTCATCAACAAAGGGATTTAATTCCATTGGTATTTCATATATGTTCTATATAAGATTTCCCTCTTTATATGTGACCAAGCAAAAGGATTTAAATGAACTGATTCCATAAATTGACATAGTAGTTTTAAATGAAGCAAAAGAGCATGTTCATCCTAAACAAAACTGTAATAAAGAATTTGATAGTGAACTAACTTGTAAGCAAACCCTATAAGAAACTTTTGTTCAAAAACTTCTAGTGATATAATAGCCAAAGAAAAGAAGATCGGATTTAAGAGTAACATCCAACAATACAACTTATAAAATATCACTTTTGTACATCATTGTAGAAAGAATTTAAACCAACTATCTTCATTAATTGCAAAAGAAAAAGGCTTCAGTAATTAGTAATTGAATTAAGCAAAGAAAACATTTTACTCTTCGTAGAACAACTACATTCAAGAAATTCAATAAAAATATCAAGCATGATCAAGAAAGAAAAATTTTGTTCCCTTTTTTAAAACAAAGATTTAGGTTTCTTGTTTACTCATAACTAAAAAAAGATTTAGGATTTTTTTACTCGCAATGGAGGAGTCAATTGCCTGGTAAGTTCAACTTCAAGAGTTCGACTTCTCCTCTCAGCATAGAGATCATCTTCAAGCTTTTTTGCTTCACTAATTGAACCAACTTTACTTGAATCTTTCTAGACTCAACAATTATGCAGCTTGCAATATTGATTTGACCAAAATTGTAGAGGATTAAATCTCTCCTTTCCCTTACAGTTGCTTAAAATCTCAATTCCCTTACTTCGTGACACCTGACCTTATTAGGACACGATTTAGGCAACTTGGTAATTACTTCAGACAACACCACTCCAATAGCAAAAAATATTAATTTTTAATAACAATGTAATAAAAGTACAGAAGAGATATATATACATGTGCAAGGAGGATGTGTTTTTCCCTTTATATCTTAACATTTCTTTCTTTTCAAAACCTGGCTTTGCTTGCGTATGATTTAGGCCACTTCAACACTTGTCCTTGTTAACAACTTAAATAATAAAAGAATTATACTTAAAAATTAATAGTTCTTTTATATTTCAAAAGTAAAGATGCTAAGAACATATATATCGTACATGTCTTTTATCACCTTAGATGGCACTCAAAACTGAATTTTCCTCTACTGATAAAGGATTAAAACTGGTATGAATTTAACTAATTCTACAAAAATTATCTTTTCAAAATTAGAAAATTAAATTATATAATTCCTATTTTAAAATGAAACTATAATTAAATTTAAATTTCTATATATTACTTTAATTTATATTTTAAGTTATTAAATAATTATATATAGTCATTATTTTGGAAATATATATACAAATGTTATTTGCAAAATTAATTATTGTTTTTAGTCACTTGAATTTAATGACAGATAGTCTTGTTCGTCCCTATTGCTACTAATGTCCCTATTAATAAACTGTCACTAGTAACCTAAATTTAGGGATGGAACCAATGATTCGTTACTATACACTTGAATTTAAGGATGAATTTTAGTGGTCGTCCCTATTGCTACTGACAATCTCCTCAACTGTTGCTATAGCCTTCATTTAGTAACAATCTTTCTATATGTCACTAATAGTAGCACTATAAGAAAAGGGGACAATCCGCGATGTTTTATTAATAAAACGTGACCGAATGTAAAGACTTTTAGTGACATTTAAAAAACATCACGAAAAGTTTAAAATTTCCATGATGTTTTATGAAAACGTTGTGGATTTGTAACACTTTTTTTGATATTTTTTATTAAAATGTTACGAAATAAAAACCGCGACATTTTGTTCAACAAAATGTTGTGGATTTTCCTATCTTATTATTTTTCATTGGGTTCACTTAATAGAATATGACAGAACACTGTCACTTCTTTCGTTAATGTCTCTCCCCACCAAACGCACTGCCACTGCCACTGCCACCATTGCCACCTCCATAACTACTACCGAAGACTTCAACTTGTAAACCGTGAAGAAGGCCTGGCACTGGCCGTCTTTGCTTTCTCTCCTCTCGATACCTCCTGCATCAAAAATGGCCTCCACTAGTTCGTTGAAAATGACGTGGTCTTCGACCCCTCTAGTATGGCTCTCGATGACAGAAACCAAGCTCCACACTAATCATACTTCTCACACCGCTGCAAACTTGGCTCGTAAGAAGGCCACTCTTCCTCAACCTACGAAGAAGCTCATTATTAAGCTTGTTAAAGACGCCTTTTTTGTGTTTCGTTTCCCTCAAATTCTTATTGTGATTTAGCAATGTCCCACCTAGGATTTATTATTGTACATATTTAATTAGTTGAGGCTTTTGCTCAATTTGTTAATTTATATGGATGAGAGACTGGGTTTATGTCTTTTCTGGATTTCAGTAATAAATTAGTCGAATTTGGGATCTGGATCTTTATTGCTTTGACTATTCGGTTTCATTTTGGTAATCGGTTGGGCTATTGATAGATTAGAATGGTGCTTACATTTGGATCAGGGTTGCCATTAGCAGTTTTCTTCTGCAGTTATTGGTTCTCAGTTATGTATTGCTTGTACATCTGTCTAGTGTTAACGTTATTGTATGTTCAGGAGTTTAAAACTCTGGCTAAGTTAGGGTATTTGTTAAGCACTATATCTATGCTCTTATTATGAGAGCATTAACAATAGGTTGGCTCTTGTCATGAGAACACTTGTGTAGTTGGAAACTCGCACCTGTGCCCTTAAATTTTGATGACCATTTCTTTTTCGAAAGATTTGTGCCATCTCCAAGTTGGTTAGTGAAAGCCTGGGAAATAAGTGAAGATGAGATATTGGCTATTGGTGGCTTGGATGTTGT
This sequence comes from Erythroxylum plowmanianum, assembly GCA_025531925.1. Taxonomy (NCBI): domain Eukaryota; kingdom Viridiplantae; phylum Streptophyta; class Magnoliopsida; order Malpighiales; family Erythroxylaceae; genus Erythroxylum; species Erythroxylum plowmanianum. The sequence goes on from JANVCQ010000231.1 coordinate 14,883,959, forward strand.
GGTATTTCAAAGGCTTCTTATTTTCAAGAGATTAACCATGCCTAGATGAAATGCTAGTTCCATACCTGATAAGTCTTCTTGGATGAGATCTTTGCATTTGATGGATCTATTTTTGCAACTTTCGTTGACTCTCAAGTTACACCTACTTTGATTTTTTTGAATCGTGTTGAATTCACTTAAATTCCAACATAATATATATCAGAATGGAGAAGCATTTGCATGGAGTTATTGAATCTTTTACAAGTTATTTAAGTTGATATTATCATTTTTTATGGTTGTTACACAGTGAAAGGTATGTTTTATTGTTAGGCAACTCTTCTTTAGGAAATTTGAATTCATCATTGCAAAAGTACTACCTAAGGTTTTTTATTTTTTAGTCTTACCTCTTTTGGTTTATTGTGGTGTTTTGTACTTAATAATGTACTCCATTGTTCGATCTAGATTTGTCTAATTGAGTAATTACACCTACTATTTTTTTTAAAGATATATAAACTATGCCTTTCTTTTTCTCTTCAATATGTGAGCTTTCTCTATAGCCTCCACTGTTTGGATCTTTCTGGTGCTTTCGATGAATTATTATGGCAAAGACGTGGAACACAAGAAGATCACTTCAAAATCACTTGAAGTATTTTCTATTGAAAACGTGAATAAGAATTCTAGATGGTGAGAGAATAACAGTTCATTTTCTAATCATGAAGACATTATCAAAATTAATCCATCTTGTTATTGACTTCCTTTTTACTTCAACTCTCATTTTATTATTCAGCTTAAGGAATAGGATCTAGTCAAACCCCTTTATAATTTATGATTTGCTTTCATGTGTATCATTAATTTAGTCATCAATTGTGATTTTATGAATATTTAAGCCATTTTATCCTTTTCTTTCTTTCTTTGTATTTCTCATAAAAGGACCTTCTTGAAATCTAGAAAAATGAAACAAGATGAGAGTCAGAAAAAACTTCACCTTGATGCCTTTTAGATTGTATGCATAGCTGCTTGCATTGGAGATTATGCAAAATAACATATTTTATCCTAATCTAAGAAATTCATGTAACATATGCTTTGTCTCCCCAATCCTTCTTCTTCTTTTTAAACTATTTCTTATCTCCTCAGGCTTAGGAGCCATTGTCTTGCATTATACATAATGTCAACTATTGCTTGTGGTCTGCTTTACTGTGTAAGGATGTAAAATATGGGCCATTGGAAACTGCTTCTCAATATGGGCCCTTAAATGCTTCCTACATTTTTTGACTAGTCTACATTGATATTAATTTTACTTGTTTTCCTAAACTTCTATTGCTTATAATTCAGGAGTGTCCTTCAGCCTTTGTTTTCTTCAATACCCATTATACTGCTGTTGTTGTCACACGGATGCTTCAGAATCCAAATCCTATGTTGTGGATGATAGAAATGGCTCCAGAATGATAAGATGTTTTATGGAAAAGCTCTCTATACCATTTAGACATATTTGGCTCTGTAAGTGTTGGACCTCGTTTCCGAAACCCAATGTTTATAGTCATCATAAGATGTGAGCGTGCGTATTACCTTGAAGGGTTATTTCTATGAACCCTCATTAGCCATCAACCTATGCGGCGTTGGGGGGGGGGGGTGGAGGGTGTGCCCACATAAGTCAATCACCAAAAAAACAATTTGAAACATTAAAAATGATTATAGCTCTAAATCTCTAGTTTAATTTGAAGTAAGAACCATCTCAACAAGAGTTCTATAGATGGAGTTATGCTTAAGAAGCCAAAGTATACTCATACCCCAATCATGCTCTCTCAACCGACCCCCTCACTATCTTTCCATCAATCATTGTCACATCAAAACCAAAAGCTACCCATTTTTATAGAGAGATAGGAAAATGTGTTAGAAATCTATTTCTTCAATAATCACTGCATTTGGAGGTCAGATTATGAAGTTATGGCCAAAAGAATGAAACATGTTTATATCCTCAATTATATTGTACCTATCTTGGAAAAATTAGCATAACTTTCTCTAAAAACCTTGGATTGAGGTAATTCATAGACGGTTTGAAGGAAAACTTCTAGATATACAACTTTTATGAAGAAAATAAAGCAAGATTTTTCCATTTAGAGGGTTAAAAAATGCAAATTACCACGACTATATAGTGTATATCTGTTAAACGGACATACATGTCCACCTAACAGACATATACGTGGTTAAGGGCCATTTTAGACCCCAAAAGGTTCGTTTAATGGACACAATGTTTGTTAAACGGACATGGGCGATATTAGGGGTCCTTACAGACTTGAGAAGGTCCATTTAATAGGCCTAAAGTTCGTCTAACGGACATCGATGGTCCTCACAGACCTGAGAAGCTCCGTTTAATAGACCTAAAGTCCATCTAACGGACATAAGGGTTACCCAAGTCCCTCCAATGCCTCTTCAATGCTTCCTACATCCATTCTAACATTACTTTCACTCATAATCTTCCCAATTTCACTTCTTCTAATGCAATAACACTCCTTAAACATTCAATTACCAATTTGAGTGCATTAAACTCCCAAAACTTAACTCAAATGACTCATTACATACACAAACTCTCATCATTACTATAGCTACTTTGTACAGACTTGCCATGCAGTATCACCACTTATAATGCTCATATCTCTCAACTCGATACCCAAAATGTACATACTTTCTGCTGTCAGAAAGTTAAAAGAATAAGCTACAATTTTTCAGAAGACTATTTTATCTAGTTCTACCTAGATTAATAAAGTTTCCCCCCTAAATTCAATACACAATTCTTACCCCTATGAAAAGCTTGAAAATGCAATATACAGACTTTGGAAATCATGAGCAAAACATAATCTATATATATTTCATTAACATCAAAAGACAAGAGTTTTACAATGCTTTACTAGGCATTTCAAGCTACCTTACGTCATAATCCAAAAATAAAAATTTTACAAGAACAATAATTGCTCAAAATGCGACTAAAGACTTGTTTTACATAATCTAGCTTCAAAAACAAAATATGTATACTTGAGTGATGCCTTGATTCTCGACTCAATCATTTGAAATCTTGCTCAACACCTGAAGATGGGAAGGAAGGGGGTGAGTTTAATGCTCGTGGGTAACAGTTTTATAACCGGTAATAAGCAAAAACCATTAAAAACCTTCATGATCATAGTAAATTCTCATTGAATCATAAAACACAAATTCTCAACTTATCAAGACAATTTACAACTCATAAAAGTCATACATCCACCAAACTTGCCAATACATCCTAATCAATTAAACACCTCATAATCAATTAAACACATCATAATGATTTGGGTGGATCCGTAATAGAACGTACTATCGCAATGTCACAAAATGATGTTGCATAGCTGTGAACTTATGGGAGTTCGTGAAGGTGCTCCATGCCACTAACGAGCTGGCGGGAGAAGCCTTTTAATCAAGTGCACTTGACAGACAGAACAAACCACCATAAACCTACATAACATGTTATTCATGATTTGAAAACCAATTGCCCAAATAGCACATTTTGAAAAGTTGTCTTTCATGAGCATGAAATATTTCATATGTAATTCCCTCGTCATTTCACACTTCATCAATCAAAATCCCACACCAATCATATAGCCATTTTCCAAATCATTCAAAAGTGACAAATACAACAATTATGAAGCCATTTGAAATTATTCTCATATCAGCTCAAAAGCATTCACAAAATTCACATCCAAAAACATGTGGCACATTCTCAAAAAAATTTAAAGAACAATAAATGCACATTTTCAAGGTAGTTGGAAATCATTTAATTCCATTTATTTGAAAGAAACTTTAATGGCTTATTAACTCAGTTATAAAAATGTCACCCACTTTAATTTTCTTGCTTGAAAACTTGCTCAAGGATGTCTCTCCTCTTGCTCCTCTTGCCTCTCTTGCCTCCCTTCAACATTGACAAAATCCTCATTCAAAAAATGAATTCCAATTGGAAAACCTAAAGAACCATATGCATGAAATTAACCCTAGAATACTTAATCCTATGTATTTCCTAAGCTTTTTGGACCAAAACTCTTTCAAAAATCCAAAAGATTAAACATCAACTTACCTTGAATCTTCACCAAACAATGAGTTTCTTGGCTCTAATGGAAGCTTTAACCTTCCTCTTCCTTTTTATCTTCTTGCTCAACCCCAAAATCCCTCTTGAAGGTTAAGAAAAATTGAAACATATCTTAACTCTTGTTTTTCTCTCAACCTATGACACTCTCTCTCCCTTCTTTCTCATTTTTTTGTTTTCTCTCTTCTTTCATTCTTCACTAATGTTTTTCTCTTCTAAAGCACAAACCTACAATCCCTTCTTCCTATTTTGTCCCTCCTTCAATGCCTTAAAGCTTTCCCACTTAAGTAATCTTCTAAAAATGCCCCTTATACAACTTACCACCTTAACACTTTAATTCCCTTAACCTATATCATATTATCTTACTCACATTAATATGCTAATTAATTCCAACATACATTAATCTAGCAAGACACCAAAATTAATCTAATTACGCTTATTTATCATCAAAAAAGTTTCAGGGGCCAACATTTCTTCACTCTTAAAAGAGTTTCATCCTCGAAATTCTTACCTAAATTGTTGAAGAGGTGTGGATATTTTTCCCTCATGGCCTCCGAGGGCTCCCATGTGGCCTCTTCCATGAAATGGTTTCTCTACAGGACATTGACCAGTTTAAATGTCTTGTTCCTAATGACCTTTTCCTTGGTGTCCAAGATCTCTGCTGGAATCTCCTTATATCTCATATCGTCTCTCAACTCAACCTCAGTGGTCTGAATGATGTGGGAGGGATCCGATCTATACCTCCTCAACATGGACATATGAAAGACGTTATCTATCTATGACAATTTCGATGGCAATGCCAACTTATAGGCTAGTGGTCCAATCTTCTCAACAATCTCATAGGGACCCACATATCTCGGACTCAACTTGCCTTTCCTGTCAAACCTCATGACTCCTTTCTAAGGAGACGTCTTAAGAAAGACCTTTTCACCAACTTCGTACTCCATCTCCTTTCGGCATGCATCAACATAATTTTTCATTCTATCTGTGCTGCCTTAAGCTGTTGCTTAACTAAGTTGACCTTGTCTACTGTCATCTGAAGTAACTATGACCCTATCAGTTTCCTTTCTCCTTCTTCATCCCAGCATATCAAAGTTCTACATCTCCTTCCATCAAATGTTTCATATGGAGCCATCCGAATGCTCGCATAGTACGAATTATTATAAGCAAATTTGACCAATAGCAAATGCTCATCCCAAGCTCCTTTGAAATCTATCACTCATGCCCTGAGCATTCCCTCAAGGATCCGAATGGTCCTCTCAGATTTACCATCTATCTGGGGGTGAAAAGCCATGCTAAAATTCAACTTGGTTCCTAGAGCCTCTTATAAGCTTCCCCTGAATCTCGAAGTAAATCGAGGATCCCTATCAGAAACTATAGAGTCAGGAATTCTATGTAATCTCACTATCTCACCAATATACTTCTTTGCTAGTACATGCAAAGAATTAGTTTGCTTAATTGCCAGAAAATGAGATAACTTCGTCAAACAATCCACAATAACCCATATAGCATCATGCCTCCTACTAGTCTTGGGCAAACCCATCAGAAAGTCCATAGTTACTCGTTGCCACTTCCACTCAGGGATAGACAATGGCCTTAACTTGCCAGAAGGTGCCTAGTGTTCAGCCTTGACTTGCTGACACATTAGACACTTGCTCACATATACATCTCTCTTCATGCCTTTCCACCAGAAATGCTCTTTTAGATCTCTGTACATCCTGGTGCTACCTGAGTGCATGACATAAGGTGCATTGTGTGCCTTGTCCAGTATTTCATCCTTTACATTTAGGATACAAAGTCTGTTTCCTACAACCATGAGTCCATCATCCCTCACTACCACTTCAAATTTCTTTCCATTCTTAATCTCTTCACAAAGTTTACTCAATTCTGCATCCTATGCTTATAACTCCTTAACTTTCTCCCTGAGTAACAAGCTCACTCTGAAATTATCAAGAATGCAATTTGGTTCCTCCTGTTTCAAGCCATTTCTTCCAAAAAATGACAGATAAACTGTTCGAACATGATCCATAGAGGATTTCCTACTCAAGGCATCCGCTACCACATTCGCCTTTCCTGGATGGTATTCAATCAATAAGTCATAATCCTTGAGCAATTCTAACCACCTTCTTTATCTCAAATTCAACTCTTTCTGACTCAATAAATACTTGAGACTTTTGTGATCTGTAAAACTCTTCGTCTGAACCGCATACAGATAATGTCTCCAAATCTTCAGGGTAAAAATTACTGCTACCAATTCCAGATCATGAGTCAGGTAATTCAACTCATAAGGCTTTAGCTGCTGTGAAGCTTAAGCTATTACCTTGTCTCCTTGCATCAACACACAACCCAAACCCTTTCTTGAAGCATCACTGTATAATGTATAACCCTCATCTCCTGTAGATAAAGTCAGAATTGGAGAACTTGTCAGCCTGTGCTTAAGCTCCTCAAAGCTCTTCTGACATTCGTCACTCCAGATAAACTTCTAATTCTTCCTCAATAACTTGGTCATTGGAGCCGTTATTATAGAAAATCGTTCCACAAACCTCCTATAATAGCCTGTTAATCTCAAAAAACTCCTCACTTTTGTCATTATCTTAGGGGTATGCCAGTTTATCACTGCTTCAACTTTCCTCGAATCAACATATTCTCCATCTTTTGAAATCACATGTCCAAGGACTACTACCCTATGAAGCCAAAACTCACATTTGCTGAATTTGGCATAAAGTTCTTTCTCCCTCAGTGTTTGCAACACTATCCTGAGATGTCCCTCATGTTCCTCTTCACTCTTGGAATAGACCAAAATGTCATCTATAAATACTATGACAAATTGATCTAGATACTCCTTAAAGACCCTATTTATAAGATCCATGAGTGCAGCCGGAGCATTGATCAGTTCGAAGGGCATGACAAGAAACTCATAATGCCCATAACGTGTCCTGAAGGTTGTCTTATTCACACCAGACTCCCTGATTCTAAGATGATGATAGCCTGGCCTGAAATCAATTTTGAAAAAGACCCTTGCTCCCTGCAGCTGGTCAAACAGATCACCAATTCGGGGTAGAGGATACTTGTTCTTAAGAGTCACCTTGTCAAGTCTCCGATAATCAATACACATCCTCTATGCTCTATCCTTCTTCTTAACAAATAGAATAGGTGCTCCCCATGGTGACGAAGGCGGCCTTATATATCCCTTCTCTAACAATTCCTCTAACTGCTTCTTGAGCTCTTTCAGTTCAGCTGTAGCCATTCTATACAGTGGTATGAAAATTAGTACGATTATGGGAATCAAGTCGATGGCAAACTCGATTTCTCTCGCTAGTGGAAAACTAGGTAAGTCCTCTTGAAACATGTCTAGAAACTCCTTCATAATCGGAAAATCTTCTAACTTTCCTTCATTTACATTAGTGTTCATGATGTGTGCCAAGAAGGTTTCACACCCTTTTCTCATCATCCGGTCCGCGAGCAAAGCCAAAACAATTTTGGGTGATGATGTTCTCCTATCTCCTCTGAAGATCACCTTCTCACCATTACCAAAGTCAAACTCTACCTCCTTGAGACTACAATCTAACTTTGCACAATATTTCTCCATGACATCTATACCTAGTATAACATCTAAACCCTTCAGCTCTAGAGGCAATAAGTCTATTACCAATCTAGCACCTTCAATAACTAGTTCACAATCTCTATATACTTGACTTATTATCACCTTCCTCCTTAAAGGAGTACTAACAATCAACGGACTATCCAACGGCACCAAATTCACACCATGTAAAATTATGCTTACAGAAACAAATGAATATGTGAAGTCAGAATCAATCAACACATATACTACAGCATTGAATAAGTTATGCATACCCATGACAACTTCAGGTGTGACTGTAGCTTCCTCTCTCGTCATAGCGAACACCCTAGCTTGAGCCTGACCCTTAGGCCTTCCTGGAGGAACAACCTTTCTTGCAACTCCAGAATTTCCCACCTTAGCGACTGGCCTGGTCCCCACTATTTATGCTCTCCTTGGGGCTTGCAACTACTACCCCTTTTGCTTTGTTACTTGGGGACAGTCCTTGATTATGTGTCCCTTCTTTCTGCATCGGAAGCATGCTCCAAGTAACTTGAAGCACTCTCTCCTGTGAAATTTCCCACAATGGTCACATTGGGGGCTCGTGTTAGTAGTGTGCCCTAGGCCAATGGATATTTGTGATTCATGTATTAACATTATGACTTGTTAATAATATATTATG